>JAVXUP010003061.1:0-89677 GCA_033070095.1 Escallonia herrerae | reverse complement strand
ATATATAGTCAAAATCTGCATTTACATGGTGCAAAGCCTGCAGCTATAAGCTCCCAGTTCAAACAACTATAATCAAAGAACATTTATGGAGGACAACATGATAAAGCAAGCAAGATACAACAAAGGGTTAACCATATACTTAAGTACATAATGTTAGGATAAAGTTACGCGCGCATTCAAAGATGGACAGCTATTAAAGATGTCTATTGACCAATGGAATCTTGAAACACATTAACGGTTTTAACATAATGACTCCATTGTCCATAACTTAAGAACGTAATTCTTCAAATGTCATCCTTTTATCTCTGCTCTTCATGTTCAAGAACCCGTTGCCGCAGAGCCATCGGCACGACGCTGACAGTGCCATCCTCTTCCTCCCTTCCCCTAGTTTCCCTCTTCACTTAAGCACCACAATCCGATCGTCTACCACTCTGATTTCATCACCAAAACCAGTACACCACTGTCACCGCCTCTACACAACCGCCGGTCCAACCAAGCCTAATTGCAACTATCCCACAGTCCATCCGCTGCCACCGCCACCTTTGCACAACAATCTTGCCACCCCATTGACCCACCCCCCAATCGACATCCCTTCATCTCCATACAGAGCAACCACCACCACCACCAAACCACCATCCATTCATGCTTCTTTAGTTTCAATTCCCACCCACACGCACTATATTGTGCCTCCATCACTTCGTCATTGATCTGTCAACCACCATTGTTCCCCACCTAACCCATCTCGTCACTCGATCGGTGGCTCGCAGCGGTGGATATGTGGACCGCCATGCATCACCACGTATTGTAGTGATGGTGGCTCACAACACGACGGTGCAGAGCACCATAACAGCACCCCTGATCCCCTTGTCTCGTGCGTCGCATCCCACAACAACCACCACTGCTTCTCGATTTCCTTGTCGATCTAATTGTTCGGTCCGATTTGTCACAATGAAGGATTGTTGGTAATGGATTTGGTTTTTTTGGGATTGAAATCAGGAATGGGTGTGGGGTTAAATGATAGTTGTGTTGGAAACTAGGGTTTGAAAATTAGGGAACGAGATTTTCAAACCCTAATTTGGAAATTAGGATTTCAAAACTTTTATATTGTACATATATTATGTGTATACTGTAAAAGATTAGTATTGGTATTTTTAAAATACTTATTCACGATGTTAGTAAACAACACATTTTCTTAACAGATCAACAACGGATTGACACAGCTGATAAAAATTTTCATGTCTTTAGTGACGATCTGGTACCTTTACAAATATTGTGTTTCAATCATAATTTTATCCCAATCTCAAGAGATTAACCTATAACATAACATAACCTAACCAGTTGGTTTAATAGGTAGGAACTGAAATCTATGTTCTTATATAGAGAGGGGATAATTGTTTTCAAATAATGAGAGAGGGGAAACGAGTACCCTGTAGCCACTGACCAGAGCACGACAACAGCCACTGACCAGGACTTCCCCAGAGCACCACTGCCGCCCCTTCCTCCTTCAGCTTCCATGGCTGTGAGGATGGAAGGGGAGGCCCTTATTCTCCTGTTTCTTTTCGTGTCAGTTGCCCCCCTTTCCTCGGCACCCCACGTTTGCCGCCATTCGCCAATACCATCATCCAGCCCCCGATCTCCACCCCCACCCTCAGATCGGAAGATCTTCAGCCTTAAACTTCCTCCCTCCATCTCGCAAACCTCATATCTGAAAAATAATTTCAGATCCGAACCTCCGATCAAGGTGGTTTGGTTTGAAATCTTTGACACAGGTCAGATAAGGCGGATTTGGGACTTAAAGATAATGGATCTAGTTGCGATGGATGAAGACGACTCTCTTCGAGCTGCGGATCTTTCAGATCCGGCCTTGAGAACTTGCTCCACCACAGGATCCGATCATAACCGCGACAGTAATCTAAACTGCCATTTCGTGAAGCCCTTGGAATTGATGCCCCGCTGCATCTCTTCCACCCCGTTACCATTCGATTTGGATTTTGTAAATCCAACAGTGGTAATAGTTTTCTTTTCTACTTTCTTGTAAGGCCATATTGGCCACTTTAAATTCCAGGGTCAAGTCTCGGCTTTACTCTTTTTGCTATACTTTTGGTACTCTATTTTCAGGGCCAGACGTTCGTCTATGCGCTTATAGGTTGTACTCTTACGGTTAAGTCTATGAAGTTTATGTTTCCACCAAAAAAATATATATAATGAGAGGGGGGACCACATGGGCCAGCAGCCACCCCTCACCATTTAGGGGGCATGTACCTAAGCGGTCTAAAGTCAGCAGCATAGGTGTGGCTAAGCCCATTGGCTTGACTGTTCAGTTTCTATCAAATCAACACCCTCATTTGTTTAGCCTACAAGCCTATGTAGGCCAGCGAAGGAGGGCGGCCACATTCTGTCCACTTCAAAAGATGGGTTTCCTTATCTTTAAGACATAGCAAGTAAATGCCAAAATGGTTTTGGCAAGAATAATGCAAGAGATTACTTTGGTGTTACGTAATTATTTATTTAAAATTAGGATCGAAAATATCACAAGAGATAAATAAAGTATTAAATAACTACTTTATAGACATGTCTAGTTTTCAAAATTTTAAATTCATTCCACGAAATTAGTTTGAGAACAATAAAACATCTTTTAGACTATGCTCAATAATTTGTGAATTTCAGATTGCTAATTTTAGTTTTGCATCCATGCAATTGTGCAAGGATGCTTTGTGATAAGCATGGCAGAGAGAGAGAGAGAGAGAGAGAGATCAACAAATGTTCACAGAGAAACTACAAGTAAAAGCTTCACGATTGAGCAAGGATGGATGTTTCAATCATTAGGAATGGCATTTGAGATAAACATGATGATGCTTTTAGAAGCTTTCCAAACAGCACATAGATTGAGTGAACATTTTTGTGAAAAGACTAAATTGCCCCTTCAAATTTTTCTCTCCTCACGCCCCCCCCCCCCCCCCCCCCCCCCCGGCCTCCACCACCATACAGATCTGTACACACTCACGCACACGCAGATCTGCACACGCACGCACACAGAAATTGATCAAACAACAAAACCACCATAAGCAACCCAATCGAGCTCCATATGCATCTTCTTTCCTTCACCATTTCAGACCTAATCACAGAGACAAATCTGCATGCGCATACGCAAACACATCTACGCTCAACACGCATGCACACAGTAGACAACACACAGATCTAGAGAGAGAGTGTGTGGTTGACTGTATTTTAACCTTAAACTCAAGGATAGAAGTGATACTATCCCAAAAATTAATAACTTGTAAACTAAGCCAAAAACGAGACCAAGGTGATAGCCTAGAAACATAGGCATCTCCTTTTCCGGTGCAAGGTCACTTCAATTCCGACTAAGTCTCGCGGGAGATGTGGGCTAAGAGAATTTCTATCATTGTGACAAAAAAGAAGGCAAAACTTGACACCTAATTTGAAGGTATATATTAGAGCTATATGTTTACGTAGTGACATTATTGGCAGCCGAAGAAAATACTCTAAGCAGTATTTACAAAGCCCTCAATTGTTACATGGATTATGATGCTATGCGAAGTTCATATCTATGCAATGATTAGGCCAAGGCAGAACAACTTCAATCATGAGAAGGTAAAAATAGGGGGAAAGAATTCCAAAATGCTATACCATTAGATTCAGTCGTTTCTCCACTAGTCAACAATTCCTCAATCAATGAAACAAGTTCAAAAATTTTGACAAATGATTCCATATGCTTCAGCTAGTTACAATCAGCCACCATTGTATTCATGGTGGAAAACTAACATTATAATTTTCAAGAAAAAGAAGAAACAAATAGCTTGTTCATTTACATATATACCTATATACAAAAGAAAATAGAGGAACTGTGGACTGACCTCTGCATTGAACTAACTACATCTTTGGACCGAGCTAAGAGAGCGCATTTTTCTCCACCGATACCATGACGATGGTAAGTTCGCGCCTCTTCCTTCTGCCGAATTAAAAGCACGGCTCCATGGCTCGAGTGATCGAAGACTCGACTTTGTCTGCAGAAGAACTCCAGCACAAAATGTTCAAAGGAAGTGAAACCCCTTTCAAGCACTACCAGTCTTCTAGCCATTCTGGAGTATTGAGTTCTTCCAAGTCTCGTGTTGGGGAAAGTAGAGGCACTACACTGTCTTCAGTACGACTTTCAACATGCTGATTTATGCGAGAGATGATCTCGTGAGGAACGGGAAAGCTACACTCCTTAATTCCATCCCAATCAACGCCATCAAACCATGGGTGACTTTTGACATATTCAGCACCTTCGCTTCCCAGCCTTCTGTTTTCATCAACTTCGAGCAACTGAACAATTTCTAATAATAAGGATGGTTGCTCAAAAGGTTGATACAACCGAAAAAGAAGTGATAATTCTAGTGATACCTTAGTGATGAGATCAACAGCTTCAGGGCTGAAAGTCTGAGGGAGAGTTACTTGTCCTTTCGCAATCTTTGCAAATGTATCAAGCTCACTTTCTCTCCATGAGCCAAACGGCATTTCCCCTCGTAGCATGAAATAGATCAAGACTCCCAATGCCCACCTGCACATAGTCCCTAACAGATTGGAGGCTCTGCTGAAAAGTTCTAGGATACCAACAAATAAAAAAACAAAGAAATTGAGAGCAAAATCATTAAGATGCAAGTAAATATATCCAACTGCCTACATTGCGCAGTATAGCATAAATGCAGATATTATGTCATACAGAAGGCTGAAACTCATCCAAAGACCCACCTTAGGAAACACGAGGTGTACTATTGTCTTAGATTGGGGAAACCGGAAAACCCATCGAACACTCTCATAGCTAGTAAAAAAAGGAGTTAATACTAGAGGAAACTTTTGAGTGGGATTTTATAAGGAAACAGGAGGTCTCAATTACTCAAGGAGAAAATACTTTCATTTTCTTGAAAGGGGGAAAAAGAGAGAGAGCTCTACAAAGTGCCATGGTTTGTTGTCATAAACTACTTAAAAAAACAGTATTGCCTTTTGAATGTTTATGTATACACGCTTCTCCTTTAATTTTGCAGCATGCCACCCTCCTATTCAAAAGAAAAGTTATAACAAAAGCGCACCCACATTCTCGGAAGTAGCATCTCCAAGTAAGCGTCTATAATGTTATGAAACAACAGCTTGAGAAAATGTTAATTCAAAATTTCTTGTGCTCTCTCCTTGAATGTTTCTTCTGCGCCCCTCCCTCACATTGAAGGGTACCAAATCATCATTGTTACTTTATTTTGTGGCCAATTGATGTTGTTTTCAAAACAATATGTTATTTATTGGATGATTAAAGACTATAAAAGAAGCATCTTTACCAGTCAGCAGGAAGACCATGGCCTTTCCCTTGGACAATTTCTGGAGCTAAAGAGTCTGCCATTCCACATATCGTAAATGTTCTTTCACCAGATAACTTCTTTCCGAATCTGAAGTCTACTAGCTAAAATGCAGGAAGAAGATGTGGTAATGTTAATCATATTAATTCTGTCTGTTTGTTATTTTAGACAGAAGAAAACCCATAACCTAAACTCATGTCAGTGAATGGAAAGCAGCAAAAATAGATATAACAGCACAAACCTGTATATGTCCTGTGTGGTCAAACATCAGAACATCTGGTGACACCCCTCTGTAGAGAACACCATCCTAAAAAATCAAGCAAAAGAAATCAAATCAAAGTTTGAAATCACCATCGGTGCATCAGAGTCGAGTCCAAACGCTACAAATCAGACCTTGTGTAACTCTTCCAATGCAGTGACAACAGAGGCAGCACAAAACTGTGCTGATAGAAGGTCTAATGGAGTTTGAAGTATTGAACCAACAGGGCAAGCGATGCACGTATTTAGTAGTATGCCTGCATATGATTGATCAGCGCAAGTGCACAGAAGCTGCGGTACACAAACTGAAGGGCTTATACTTCTCATTAGGTTCTTCTCCTTTAAAACCTGTGCTTCCTTTCCAAGCCTTTTGATCTTCAGCTTTGAAAACCTTTTCAAGCTAAGCAAATTTTCTGATCAAAAAGAGAACGCATGTACATCAGTGCATAGAATGGAAGATGTTCTTGTGTCCCTATATAGCTCTAATATTCATAAGCCCTTTTAATAAGGTAAGCCCTTGCTTGCATCAGTACATGACAAAAAAATTGGCGTCACCGGAATATGGACTATTACAGGATATAAGATAAACCAACCTGAGTCTCTCAAAAGAACGAGCCCAATCTCACTGCAATCGGTCGAGTACAAACATGTTTTCCACTCCTACACAAAATACAGTATGCATATTAGATCACTTCATCTCTTCGGAGAATGGGGTCAAGGAAACGGAGAGGTGACCATGGTGCAGTTTTCTTACCAAATCAGAGAGCCGAACCTTTGCAACGGCTGAAGGATCAATACTCTTGACAGGATCCTTATGAAACCCCGTAGAATGATCCTTTGACCTAAATGATTCAATCAGCAATGTCAGGCATATGAGTCGCACTTTCGTCAAAGGTGCAACAGTAAAGTAAAACAAGAAAGCTAACAAGATTTGCCGATCAATGATTCAAATTTTTCCACATTTCAAATGGTTAAAACGATATTAATTATGAATAATAAGATGGCATGCATAAATTGCAACATACTTAGAATCATCCTGCGAAAGCTTCGCTAGTGGGCCAACAACTGAATCAAACTTTTCCTTTGTCAAAACAGCACACATCACATCCCCAACAGCAGCACAACTCAAGGATTCAATGCGTTCACCAAGAAGTGTCCATTCTCCAAAGTAGCTTCCCTCGGTCTTCTCCACTACGAGCTCTTTATCACTCTCTACATCTTGCTTTGAATTTTCAGATACAAGACTCGAAGCATTTTGACTTGTTATTGATTTAGTGTCAAAAGTAATCCTTACTTGTCCCTTCTGGATAATATACAATCCTACGAGCTCTTCATCCTGGAAAATGGCAAGAAAGAGATGTAAAAAAAGGAAAGAGTTATATGGTTTAATTTCTTTTAAAGAGAAAAGTGTACCCTATCAATAATTGTCTGTCCATCAGAGAAGGAAACTTCAGAAAGTGAATCTGCAATGTGACTCAGCTGTAAGATTGTCAACCTCGAGAGAAGATCTACTGACCGAAGCAACTTCAGTGATGACAAGTTTGAAAACTCCGACATGAGAATGCCTCTAAAATCTTCTCTCCGTAAAGCCCACAGAGTTCCACTTGTCACAGCGCGAACAGAAGCTTGGAGGGGCTTATTGTACCTGTAGTTTGATTCATCCCCAAGAGAACACAAGAGTAGTAAGAATACACCATGGTTGGCATCAATAATTGGCAACAGGAAACGTCAAACTGGGGGGATATAAGTTAAATTATTGCCGAAGTAATGCCTTTGTGAGTGGCTAACAAAGTCATTTCAAGTGATAACTTTACCATCTTAGTGAACTTGATGAATTTTCAGTTTCACAGTAAGAAGAAAACCAGACTGATCTACAGTTGGACAAGTACATGAGAAAATTATAGTAACAGGAACTATCTCACATGAGAGCCAGCTCTCCAAAAGATGATAACTTTTCAGCTGTATACCGCTGCAAGACCCTAGGTACCGCACCATTTGCCTCTTCCTGTCATTGTATCACCTCGTTAAAATCAACCGGAATGAGTTACCAAGATTGTGCGAGAATTTAACTAAGTAATTTCTATGACACCTAAAAGAGAACCTATGAAAGAAACAATAACTACAATGACCAAGGATATCGCATCAAAAGAAGCTGCAGAGAAAACTTAGTAGAGTAAGCAAGTAACCAAGATTTGATAACCTGAAGTGCGGAGACCTCGAATTCGCCACTTCCAACAACGTAAAAGCAGTCTCCTTCTCCACCCTGGGAGAGAATTTTTATTTAAATTAAAATTACTTACAAGAAATCCACATTCACTAGGGACTATACATCAGCTAAGCAGAGACCTCAGAAATTTGCCAAAACAAAAATTTTATTTCTAGTGCATGCTTATACACTCATGGGAAATGAATTGGTGAAATTCTTACTTTTAGAAGCTTAGTGGTTAACCTCTGGCTAACCATCTCTGCATATCATTTTCCACAACTAGAGGACACAATTTATGGTTGTATCATGCGTATTACTCTTAGTATACATGTGGGGCCCATTCTCTGATAACTTAACCTTTTTAGAACAGATGGTAACTCGATGCAGTATCAAAGCTCTGAATTAGCAAGGTCTCTAAGTCCAACTCTTCTCGCTTGAATTTGGTCCCACTTCAATGTCTATTAATTAGCCACTTCCTTGTCTCTTGGCAGGCAACCAGAGGCTTGCACATGAGAGGGGAAGGGGTGCCGAGCTTGAAATACATGTTGGGTCATTCGCTGATAGCTTCATCGTTTAAAACAGATGGTAATCTAGCAAAGGGCCATTGGTTGTTACAGTAATAAAAGCTACAGTTTCCAACTGCTACAAAAACCACGGCAACCAATTTTTCACTAATACTGCCAAACCATAGCCAAATTTCGGTCCATTTATCCTACCACCACAATTTGAACTTTAGAAACGGCTCTATCTCATCCACCAGTGCTCATCTGAGACAGATAGAACATCTAAGATCAAAGATTCCAAGTCACAACTTTCAATATAAAGTAAAAATTGCTATATTCACAACTAAAAACAGGCCTTGCCAAAAATTGCAAAGATCTGAAGCCACAGACAAAGTCGAATAGCTTTCCTTAAATTCCGGACTTTGCACAAACAGCAGAAGAGCTCTATTAAAATATCTGAAAGCTTGATCACCAGCTGCTACATTGCTCTTTTGCTAGGACAATTTGGACTTTTGTCACTGATCGGAGTTTCTTGGGTTATGCCTAAATCTTTGGTAGAGCTGCTGCAAGGTTGGTTGCTCTACAAGAGGAAACGGAAGAAGTCAGAAGCTTTGGGATGTGACACCTTTGTTTATCTTTTAGGTATTTGGAAGGAATGCAACAGTAGGGCTTTTCTGGTGGTCGAGCTTCCTTTAGCTAAGTTCAAGACCTTGATTCTGAACACTTGGCTTTTATGGATTAAAATTTAAACATGTTAGGTTTTTGACCATTTTGGAGGAGTTTAAGTCTTGTATAGCTCATTAGTGTATACCCTTTGTGTACACGGCTGCGCCCCCTTATTGGCACCTTTTTGTCCGATAATATATTAACTTAGAAAAGAACTAAAACATCAGAAACAAAGCAAAGGGAGAGATCCTAAAAAGTGACCTGCTTCACAACAGTGTCCCCTGGTTGAACCTCAAGCCTTTGCATGCAATCCAACAACACATGACACTGAGAATCAGTAAGTTTCCTGAAGAGAAAGTGATCGTGCAAAGCGCGTTCGATGTGAGCCTGTAAAAAATGCATACAGAATTACCGAGTGTCCATAATGGTTCAACAGTAAAGCACCAGTAAAAGAACATCGAGCAGCTTTTCTATGGAAGAAAAAACTGGAATTACTTCTTCTTCCCAGGTTTTCCTGTGGGCTGGAGAGGGAGGAACCCATATTTGCCCATTCTCAAGAGAGGTCTCAATTGCCCGGAGACGCGTCCGAGATATATCATTCCTTACACGCTGGTTCCTAGAAACCCAGCTCATAGTCAAAGGAGATTCTGATCCTGACATTTCGACAACTTGTGGTTGAGGGGGTCTCAAAACACCACCGGAGTTTACTGACTGACTATCAGCAGTCTGGCATGGAAGAAGCACTATGAGGATACAGAATAATTTGGGGGCAAGGGAGCACAAATGGAAAATCTACATGCTTGACATATCTGAAGTATGGACTCTACTTACATCAGTTAACCCATTAATATGCGCAACTATCACAGTGATGTCATCTGTGCGAGTTTCGTACTGTAGCCAAAGTCGATAAGATTCGGCAACAATTGCAGCACAAGCATCACGGGGATCCTTAAATTTCCCAACCTGGAGAATCATTAGCAGAATTAGCTACTTGGATGGTTTACAGAGGGGAAGCAAAGAGACAACACTAAGCGAGACGAGCTATAAAGGGGATTAAACCCCCTCGAACCTCATAAAAGGGGAATCAAGGGATGCCAAACTAGTGCAGTAGTTCTCAAAAAACACAGTCAAGTAGCTTAAAACTTTCCTATTTAAAACAGATAACAAGAGAACAGAAGACAGCCTTGTTTGGTCCAAAAACTAAAGCATCTAAAAAATGTTATAGTACTGGAAAACTACTTTACTGTCTTTAAATGAAATTGCACAACTACTCGACTAAAGAAGCGAAGTGGCCCATAAGCTGCACAAACCTGTGAGCACTCAAAGATTACAATGTCAACACCTTAAAGCATAGGGCATTTCTAGAGAGAAGGGGTGTCTGTGTCATACGCATTGCACAGAATACTTCCCACAAACACCTTCCATTACACCGTCAGACATGTTCTGGTACTTCTCAACATATGTCATCGTCCTGGATACATCGTCAAAACTTGATTAAAATACCTTATGGTCAACATTTAACCCTTTTACTATGAAAAGGGGGCTTGCCAGATTAATACTTGAAAATTCTTGTTAGTCTTCTTCTTCTTTTCAGTAGACAATCATGTTAGGCAATCCTGACATTCAAAAAGTGTATACAGGCCCCAAAGGAATATCAAATAGATATCCTCTCATAGCCAGTAAAGTTATGTTCCTCCTCGGTTGTCACATTCTTGTTAGTGTTACACGGCTGTTTATACAATATTGCTAATAACAATTTACAACTTCGACGACAGAGCAAGGTAATAATGGAATCGCATATCTTTTGACAAAATTCATTCTAGGTACTCTTCTCCTCTATATATAACTTGTTATGGATGCGAAAATTTTCTTGTCCGTTGGCATCTTTGTTTCTTCTTTAGGAAGCAAGGAAACCTCTTATGGGTCGAGGTATCATGTCTGATAAATATGGACAACCCTCGGACAATGCTGAATACGTGTTGAACACCTCTAGGCAGTGTCCCAATTTCACTTATCTAATGTAATGATTGGACACCATGTAGTACACCTGTGGCAGAAATGTCCAATACATGGGGGGAAGAAATACACCTTATTGACACTTATTGCCAGGACATGATAGACTATTAAAGAAAGCTGGGTTTTTTGTAAATTTAAGATTAGGGAGAACCCTATATATGTATATATATATATATATGTATTTACGTATGTGGGGAGCTGATCCATATCTAAAGCTAGATCTCTCCAACCCCCCCAACTGACTGCTATTCTTAGTAGCGGTTAGCCTTGGCCCCGCTATTTCCCTTGAATCCCTTCACTATTTAAGATACCTGCCGGCCCAGTGGGCCCCTAACCGATACTAAGAGTAGCGGTTAGGTAGGAAGAATTTGAAAAAAAGTAATCTGGGCCGTCCATGATTGCTCATGGACAGCTAGATGACAGTATTTCTCCGGGTAGATGTGGATCGCCCCCCTGTATGTGAATACATATATGTAGATATTTATGTCTATATATTTGTGTACATAAACACATAATATATATATATATACATGTATGTATGTATACACATGTATATTTCGTGTTCTTACCTTCTGTTCCAATCGACTTCTGCCTAACCAAAAGGGGGAGATAAACATGATGATGGAAGCTGAGGTGTGTAGATGATGGCGGTATAGGGGGCAATGAACATGATGAGGTAACTGATGTCATTCAGTCTTGCTAAATGGAAGGGATGTAGGCCGAAACTGTTTTACTTGCATCACCATGGATAGTACTGACAGTGTCTAGTGACTTGATTTTAAGTACGACGTTTATTAAGTTACTTGTTGTGCAGTTATTGATTATGGTGTTTTACTAATTTAATGAGCTAATATGTGCTTCACACTTAAATATGTGCATGTACAATTTAAGAAACTTTAGTGGTGTCCAAAACTTGATTCTTTCAAAACTGCAATGTCCGGTGTTGTTGGTGTCGGCGTTGGAAACGATGTCCAATTCCTCTCTTAGGTCTATTTTAAAATGCATCCCCTGCTGTTGGGTCTTGTCACATCCATGCCCCACGGACGAGCATCATAGCCTAAACCTGAACTCCAAATCTGGAGAAAATCGTGAATATGAAATATATGTATATTACAAAATTAGAAAAGATAAACTAATCATTTCAATTATCATCATTGAGTTTCTGCAACAGAGAATTCTTGACCACTAAAACATTTTCTGCTAAAATATATCTTTTCTAAAAATTAGAAACTCTGACCGAAACCTAATAACTTAAACTACTAACTGGCAGACCGCATTCTTCCTGACTTGTGTGCAGGACAAATGTAGGATAGCACTCTCTTGTGGCTAAAATCTAGCGGAGATAATGGATTTTGGGCGTTTTTGCTCCTGAGAAATAAGACGAGGCAGAAAAGGATACTTTGACTGTTTTAGGGGGGTTTTGGTATGCCAAGGTTGAGTCTTAGATGGATGAATAAATTGGTGTCCTTTTAGAGCTCAAAAGAGCAAGTCTTCCAAAGAGTACTACAACGCGAGGGCTGGTGTGAATGAACTACAATCTCTAAACAGTACAGACCTGATCCTCTATTTGTACGTGTTCGTACTTATGCCAGTACGTGCACAAAAAGGTGAGCCACGTGTCACTGATCCCTAGTCTCTAGCCACAGAGCCAACACTATCGAGAACCCATAGCAGGTTGCTGAGATGCAAGGACACCTAACTATGCCCGTTCCACCAATCTCAAGGACCGTTCCACATTTTGCCTTAGCTTCGGCATGTGATAAGGTGCTTGAACTTGAAATCCTTGAACCTTCGAGATGGATATATGCTGGGAAGAGATCCCCAGAGTGTTGCCCCCACGAGGAAGGGTTGCCCCTGCGGGACTTATGAGGGGCTCGATCCATCTCAAACAAGCTCCACATGGAACTTTCAGCAGTCTCCTTCTCTTCTTCTCACTCGAGTCTCAGAGAAGATATAGCAGGTTTAAGATGGATGTCTAATTCTAAATATTTGAAAGAAAAACAGAACGACAGGAATATAAACACGTTCCCAGAACAACAACGTAACCTAACTGAACTTCAATATTATCGTCAGCAATTAAAACTCCCAAAATTTGAGGCAGGGACCCTTCCAGTAGAATTATTAAACAATATACAATTACGAAGCTGCATGATTATTTTAGCATGTGGAGTTGTGGTTGTGGACATAACTCTGTCGCAGTCTCCATGTTCAGTAAGAGAACAGAAGGACATAGATTAGTATCACTGACCAAGTTAAAACAGGTTAGCAGCCATCAGGAATATAGTCACGTTCCGATCACATCCAGCAAAATCAAGATAATAGAAGAATACCTTACCATGTCAACCACAGCTTGGCTAGAAAGGAACTCAAACACACCGTCACTAGCAATTACAAAGAAAGGATGATCTTGTGTCAGCTCAAAAACAACAATTTCTGGATTTGCAACAACTCCAATTGTCTCAGCAATGGAATCGCCTATACTTCTCGTGAATGCTGTACCAGGATACATCCCATTTTGCACCCAGAGTCTAGGAGGGTCACCATCGTCGCCTTCTTCTGTGCCCCAACACTGCACATCTGGGTTCTTCAGCCCTTCAATCTGATCCAATGTAAGAACTCTTGCTCCACAAAGTTTAACGCGTTCGAGCTCATCAAGACGGAACGGAGTTTGGTCTATTGACAGGTCAACAGCCACAACACCCTCTGCTCTCCTCTCAGCTATAACAGCCCTTGAATCACCTGAATTAGCAACGTAAAGCGTCTTACCCCGAACCAATATCGTAATTGCAGTCGTACCACTCATGCTATCATCCACAGTGTCAGCATGCAACTGTGAATTTGTTGTCAAGAATGCAGCATGACATGCCTCGACAGCATCCATATGAAATTGGCTATTGCGAAGTAAATTTTCACACAACTTGCGCTTCACAAACTGCGAGCATTGCGCCCCATACTCTCCATGGCCGTCAAAAACCCCAAAGAAGTGATCTTCAGGGTTTGTTCCAAACGGTGTGTGAATGCAGTAACTGTCTTGATTAGCTTTATCAAGTGAATCAGGGTAATACCCTCTCTGAGACAAATATGAGTAGCGAATTTCGTATTTCCCAGACGGAAACTTTATCGTTCGAGATCCGTCAGGAGGTAGAAACTGTTGGGAAACCCTTGACAATCTAGTTATACCAGCTTCAGGATCGCCAGCAAAATTCATCTGATTGAGTTCATCTTCTCCTTCTGGGCCATTTGAAGAATCAGGTGAGAACACCCCAATCTCACCTGCTTTCACATTATGACTCTCTTTAACCTTAACATCTCTGGGTGCACACAGCTCACCAATACAAGCCTTTGAATAAACACAACCCATTACTTCCAACACACAAGTGCAACAAAACCAGATGCCAAAGTTTGGCAAACCTTCATCAGACCCAAGTCAATAATTCGTCAAGTCTGTCAACAATACCACCCAATCTCACTGTAACCAATCCTGAACTTCCACAAAGCAAAACTAATAAGCACATACCCACCGAGTATAATAAACAATGCTAGTATGCAAAATGCAATTCAAGGAAAAGAAACCCAAATGACCAAATCTAAGAAAATTCATTAAAACCCACACAAACCTTATCCTTTGGGTGAAAATTTCCAATTTGATAGCATAGTGGTACAATACCAACAAAACCCAGAACTCGCTTCCAGTTAAACTGAAAGAAGGTAATGGGTTTTGAAGAAGATTATTTGGTAATTACGTTTTCTTGATCTAAAGTTTTAATGGGGGGGGGGGGGGGGGGGTACAGGGGAAAAACAGAGCAGTTTAAAGAAAGTACATGTCATCACTACAAGGCAAAAGAAATGCCGAGAGCATAAAAGTTGCTAATTTTGAACAATACCCAAATCAAGGAAATTCACAAAAGGCTCCAAATTTGCCAGAGAGATTCTGCTGATAATGCTACAACTCGTGAATGCACTGTGGTGTGTGTACGCACTATGTTGTGTGTGTACGGTGTCCTTTCGCGCCCTCTAAGGGTCTGACGCTTTGGTGAGCCTGCGTGCCGAGCGCGCACACCGGAGGTTGATCGGAGAGTTAGAGAGAGAGTGTCCGTGTGGGTGTTTTAGAGATAGAGTAAGAGAGCGTAGGATGTATCAGTCAGTGCATGTGTGGAAGTTCAAGCCTCAGCCTTTTCTTTTGGGGAAGTGATACTTTCCGTACGCGCACGACTTCTCACAAAATCAAGTGCCGCTAAAAAGACTGTAGCGGCTAGACTCGAGGTTGTAAAGTGTGTGGATGTCAATTTTCCTTTTAGACATTGGTTGAATTTGATGAATTTGAGAAATTTAAACCGATTCAATTTATTTCATTTGGATGGACCGTATATTCTTTCCGGTATTATTTTTTATATTATATAAATCTAGAGTGACGAATTTAAACAAGTTTTGAGTGCTTAGACTTGAATCGGACTTTCTTCAACTCCTTAATTCATTTTGTCAATGAAAATCTTTTTGGCAAGAGTCCATGAGTATAGAAAAAAAATTAACAAAGTTTATTCCTAACAAATGTAGAAATTTCTTGAAAACTACGGCCAAATTGCCATCGCTTTGTTGCGTTGTAGCGTAAGAAAGTAGTACTATATTTTATGTTTGTTTTCTGCCATAAAGGTGTCTTCAAAAGTCAGGAACGCACAAACTCTTATGCATCTTCATTTTTTAACTTTGATATATGCAAATCCACCCACATGCGAGCGGGCGGGCGCGCGTGAGCATGATGTAACCATCCAGTTCAAAATTTAGCTAACTGGTAAATCACAATTTATTCGGTGATTTACCACTGAGGCTACCTAAGTCCTAACTTTTCATCCCATAAGAAGAGGAACCATTCGTTCACTCCAAGATTGAATCTTTTGTACGGCATCCCTGTTGTAACAGCTCTAGTGATTGTCACCAAAGTATTTCATCGTTGTTGTTAAAACTTATATGTACAATATATTGTCGTTGAAACGTGTTTAGCGATATTTTCTGTTGTAACAGAAGTGTTACTCATCGTACTAGTAAAAATAATGACTTCGTTCGATATCTGATTGCGAATATCACTTGACCATAACATAATATCTTCAATATCTTTTAGATTTCACTCTACATAATAACACTCGTTACCGTAATCCGTCAACAGGTTTTTTGCTTGTTAAGTAGTGAACAAGTGTCAAAGAAAAAGTTTGCCACTAGATTAATCATTCAAGCTTCTTCTATCTACAAATTCTTTAATCCATGGATATTTTGTCACCCAAAAGAGTGCTACTACAAAATTTTGAATTTTGCTATAGCAACTTTTTCAAAGGATTGTAAATAACAAAAAAAGCAAATAGCGCATCAATTGTCCCCCAAAATTCTACAAGTATCGCTACCATGTAAAGTAAGGTAGTCTTACTACTAATCCTAGTGCACCCATAGGTGTTACTGCTAAAAAAAATAAATTATTTAACCAAAATTCTGGTAATTATCAACCGGAGAATCTGCTTAAAAGCATGCATTATGAATTAAGAAACCATTTCACAGCGCTTCGTTGACGAAGGAAAACCGTGTTTTACAATATAATAGTTATAATGTATGTCTCAAAGTACTTCTCTTAGGACCACCACCACTTAGCTAATCGTATTATATATTTGTTACTGGCTTATAACCCCACGCACAAACACTCACACGTACAAGAAAAAATCTTGATTGTAACGATAAGAGATATAACATGGTATAAACGGCAAGTGTGGTCTAACGATAGAACAATTCTAAGATATATGGATTCAAGATAATAAAATCTTGAATTCATATTATCTTAGAATTGTTCTATCTCATTAAATCGCACTTGCCGTTTATACCACTTCATATTTATCATCGTCACATTAAAAAAAAATTGCACGCCTTCCGATCATGCGTGCCTCATTTTAGCACCAATTAGATCAGCCATGAGAACGCACCAAACTTGTAAAGTGCACCCACTCGGCAGCCTCACTAGTCATCCATGAGTCATGTGGCGTGGTCCCTTCAACAATATCCACACCGGCCATAATGTAGCTTTACTTATACTAATCAAGGCATGTATCAGTCCAATCATAGAGTTAAGTGTGGTCGGCTGATAATGGTGAGGTCAAGATTGATGAACAAGGTGGGTGGACGAAATTTAGTGACAGTGAAAATAAAAGTTTCACTTTTAAAGTGGGTGAAGTTTCGTAAAATTACAATTTTCGCCTCGTCACCGCTACCAACACCTCTGTTTCCTTGTTTAAATTTTGCTCATAATTAAGCAATATAATTTGGGTTTGCCTTGAGGGCATCTACAGCGCTAGGCCAAACAGAATAAAGAAGAAGCCACTAATGGTATACCCACGCGCGGAGACAAAACACATCACATAAGGCAGAAGTTAATAAGGTAGACATCGATATGGCAGGAGTCTTGTTACATGCAGTATAAATACATGCAGTATGAAAAAAGGTAGTCGGCATAGAGTGATGTAGGTATCAATTATGCCATGCCAACTGATGAAAAATGACATGATAGGCAAGAAGGGTCAAACGAAGATTTAGAGCCTAAGATCTGCATAACTGATCTAGGTATTAATTATGCCAGATCGGTGGCATTGTACGTGAGAACTGAGAAGTTAGAGTCGTCAGCGCTGCCTCTTTTTTTTGTGGTCAATACGAGGCTAGCTAAGCATTGGATCAACGGGCGAACCCAATAAACTAACGGTGCGATGCTTCTAATCTCATAATTCTGCTGGGTTTGAGGGCTAAATCCTGTCATGGTGAAGATCTACAGCAGCGATCTAGGCCTAAAATTGTCGATCTCTCCTCACCCCCTTAGGAATGGTGGGTGGCCGTGGAGGCTATTGCTGGGGCGAAAGGACGGAAAAGACTAAAGCAAGAAAGTAGGGTAGGGGAGAGCGGAGAGCCTCTCGTCTCCGACGAGAGAAGCCCTCCCCGGTGGTGGTGGCAGAGGTAATTTTAAAGAGAGAGTTGGAGAGGATGAGGATGAGGAGAAGTTTGGGGCCGACTTTTACTATTACTACTAGATTTGTCGGCTGCATCTTGTATTACCCTTTCCATCCTCACCTTGTCCACACACTGATGAGGATGAAGAAATAAAATGTGGGCACTGGACTTAGTCTCGACGGAGGTCACTTCTACATTTTCATCCTCAGAGTAGCTGAACTCATAACATGCTTGTGTGAGACATGGTGAAAGATCAAAGAGAAACAATTTTAGCAAGAAATAAAGCACTACTTAGTTAATCTTCGAAGAAGTTGAGATGATTTTGAAAAACACTAGGTTCAGTGAAGCCTGAAAGAATTTCGACCTCCCTCCCTCCCTCTCTCTCTCTCTCTCTCTCTCTCTCTCAATCACGTATCACGAGATGATGCATCGTTTCTCATGAGTAATATATGTTCATTTAACGTTCACTCGGCTAGCTGAGCAAATAGACAGCTTCTTACTGGATCTGCTCCCCAGTCAAGCATCTTGTTAGTCTGCTCATCTAGTGGAGTAGATGTATGGCTTCTTGGCTGCTCATCTAGTTGAGCACACGTACAACGTTTTCTTCTGTTGGTCCAACCAGAAAGATGGACCCCGAGTCCTTAAGCTTGACGAACAATGAGTCCTCAGCTTAATTAGTATACCCATTCAAGAGTAGACGAACCACACATCCTTAAGCTTGATGAACTACGCCGTCCTCTAGCTTAGTCTGCTCATCCAGACGAGCAAATGGACACACATATTCTATGTGTTCTTTAGCTTGACGGACTATGTGTCCTTAAGCTTTATACTTGTCCAACCAAACATATCGAGCGTAACTCCTCCACTTAGCCAGTCGTGTGGATGAAGAGGGTCCTAGTCTCCTAAGGCAACCGAGCAAACGAGTTGCCTGTTGGTCTGCTCGTCCAGCCGAGTAGACATATTTAGTTGATCAAGCGACCAATAAGGTATTCTTAATTATTGTTGCTTGTTTCATTTTCATTTATATCCTGACTGGCCATGGGGCAAAAATGAAATTAAAGGACACGGGTAATATAATCTTATATGGTAATTATCACTGAGGCAGTCTAATCCTGTCATAAGAAAGTAACCTCATCTCTCTCACTATGTGAAGGCCTCAGGGGGAGGGGGAGGGGGGGTCTTGGTGAAGCTAAGCTCCCATACCCTAGGGAGAAAACTGACTTAGACATTGGAGACCCTCCGTTGGACACCCCTCCAACGTGATAATTGTTATTTGTTTCGTATTTGTACAAATATTTGTGCAGATCTAGAAGGCCTTACAAATTTCTTCCGCAACACTGCTTATCCAAGATTGAAATTTATAGGGCAAACTCGAAGTACACAACCAAAGAATGAACTAATTAATGAGCCACACACACAGCTTTCCGCCGGTTTGGGACAGCTGAAACCAAGAGCCAACTCTATTGCAGCCACTGAAAATGCCCAAGGCTCTCCATTTTTTGCTAGAAAGAGTCTTGATTTCACCCAACCAGGGACATTTCAGGGGCCCTCCACCTCCAATACTCCAAGTTCCCTGAACTTTATTAGATTCTGGTAAGTTGGCATCCGACCAACCAAACTTATGACTTGGAGGAGCACGAGTACTCCTTTGGCTGTGTCGAGAGCCTTCTCAAAGATAATAGAATAACAATGTCGAGAGTCTTGTCAAAGATAATAACAGAATAATAATGTTGGGGATCTATCAAGGATAACCTCAGGTATTGACTTCACGGCGGTGATCAAGGAGATTTGCCGCCATTATTTGCTTCTTGGGTTTAAACTTTGCCGCACCGAGAAAAAGTATTTTTCAGAACGTACTAAATAGATGTAGAGGTATGCCCTTAATATCGTCTAAGAAAGAAACTTAGTTTTTTAGTATATAGTTGACTCAATAATATCTCTTTCCACATAAAAATAAAAGAATTCAATAAGAGAATCACAAGATATCACGAATCAAAGAGTGCATTTTATATGCCGTAATATTTTAATATTTTGGATGACCTGGAACCCATCTACACCTCACACCCACCCCCCCCCCCCCCACACCACACACAAAAATAAGAGAATAACAAATATCACGAATAAAAGAGTGCATTTTACACGCCATAATATTTTGGATGACCTGGAGCCCATCTACACTTCACAAACCGGCCATCTTTTACATGACGGCAAATACTTTGTTCTAGGTACATGTGTTACATTGATTGATAGCTTATACCATTTAATCCCCATTTCATGCAAGAAAGAAGGGTGCCGCTATCCCTCCTGGCAGAAGGTTCAGAGCTTGGTTGTGCCAAGTTCTAGCAGAACTCTAGCTTAAAACAGGCAATTCGAATCCCATTCAGCGAAATGATGTTCAAAAATCGCTGGGAAATAGTCTTAAACGGAAAAAAAAATTCATTCTTGGATAGAAAAAATGCAACAATTTGCTCTGTGTTGACGTACATTAAACCCTTGCTGTAGCCACAAAAGATCTGTGGTCGTAAACAAGATACCGTCTAACCATTAGTGAAATGAGTTTGAATTTGGATCGTAATCAATTAGCAAGTAGAGTTCAAACCTCCACAAAAACTCGAGTAACTTTAGCCTCTTTCTTTCCTGCTCCTTCCTTTTCGCGTAAGGTGCTAGCCGCATTAGTTAAGAAAAAATTTACCCAGAAAGCAAAATCAAATCACATTGGTCAACATGATGTCTTTTTGTCCAGGAACGTAACACATTACACTAGTTTCTATCTGTTGGAATTGGGTTTTAAACCCATTGTGAGAAGCAATTTTGAATCAATTTTCAAATGGGTTCTAAACCATATTTTGGTTAGGGCCAAATTGATTCATGTTCATCTATTGGAATAGATGATCATGGTATATTCACATGTCTAAAACAAATGGAAGGTGAATGAGAAAATTGAAGTTAAAGTTGGTGGATCAACTTGAAGGGAAGAGATAATCCCACATAGAAGAATTAAAGCAAATGTTGTCTCCTTATAAGGCTTAGCCTTGAGCTAAGGGATGGGCCCCTTGGGGGTACCCATGTTTTGTAAGGAGGAAGGACCTAGGTTGACCCAAGGTCCACCACGCGCGCGCCGCCCCGCCCCGTCCCGGTCCGTGGCTTGGGCCCATTAGGCTTTATTCTTTTTGGGACAAAAATATTTAAATAAATAAAGTTTATTTATTTATTTATTTTATTTTCCGGAAAGTTGTGACCTTTCCAGCTAAACAGTTTTTCCTGTGAAGAGTTGCACCCCCCAGTGGATACTGTGTATAAATACGAGTCAGTTTTACAAAAATAATCTAATCCCGAAATTATCTTCTGCAATTTTTCTTCTGTCTCGTTCCTGTGTCCGAAAGAGTTCTGTGCTTTTGTTTTGGTTCGCCGGGTCTGCAATTTGGAGTGCTCCTATTTCAGACGTATTGTCGTTGTATCCTGGGAGACTGTCGTCAAGAACCGTCAGCACCATTGCGGGACGAATAAGTCTTAAGGACAGTGAATCAAATTCACGCCTCGACCTTTTTCCTTTGCTGTTCTGCAATCTTCTTGTGAGTTGTTAAATAAACTATTATTTCTTTCCTTACGTTACTGCTGTTTTTGGAACCTTAACATATGACTGTTAGTATATTTTCGATATTGTTTTTCTGCACAAATATACACAAAGTATACGTAGAAACCAACACTATCCAACCATACATAGCAAAAAATACCTGTGACTGATACAGAGGATGACGTGAAGCAAGCGAAGCAAACCAACTTTGTGACAAAATGGATACAACCTGAGGTCTTGGAGTCAATTAGTGTTCTTGGCATGAATAAGCAAGAAGGTTTCGAATGCTACACAAAAAATGTAGTTGACAATAATGTCAGGTACGTGGGATAATAAAACCAATCACGTGCCTGGAAAAGCTTAGCCTTCCTCTTCTTTTTGTTGAATTCAGTGCACTTCTTTTGCAGGAAAAAAGGTTCAGTGATTGGTGTCACATGGAGATGGGTCAATTTCAGCTCTGTGTCTTTGTCCATATATATGTCAACTTTGGAGGATGTACAGCTTAAGCTCATTATTATCTTATTATTATCATTTATATTGTTTGGACAGTATCAAATATCTTCCATAATAAGTTGCAACGTTAATCTAATCAAGACCGATTAATTCACATTCTCACGTAATTTTAAGGGCATAACTTCTACATTAATTTGGTGCATTCGAAAAATATAATCTTTTCTATGTACTGACTCAATGTTTGAATCCTTATGGCAATGAATATAACAAATTTTCTCCACTGTCAGACCAACCCCTTGTCTTCAGGCTAAGTACAACTTAGTCTCCACCTTGAATAGGTAAGAGAGATTACATGCAAACATGAGCCGGACATAATGTTGCTTAACCCAGCTTTTGTCCGGGCTTTAGCCAGTGAAAATCAATCTCAGAGCATGACTCATGAGTTGGTTTTCCCTGTGAGATGGAAAACTGTTGATGGGTCAACTTTTGTCAAGTTCGAATTGGGCTTCAGCCCGTGAAAGTTAATCACAAAACATGTGACATCTCTATTGCCGGCCTGATTGAGATTTACCTTCTTACAAGACCAAAATTTGTGACAAAAAGCGATAACTAATTGCCCGTGACATGCACCA
Source organism: Escallonia herrerae (assembly GCA_033070095.1). NCBI lineage: Eukaryota > Viridiplantae > Streptophyta > Magnoliopsida > Escalloniales > Escalloniaceae > Escallonia > Escallonia herrerae. The sequence goes on along the minus strand of JAVXUP010003061.1, from coordinate 67,046 downwards.
AAACGACGTCGTTTTGATGAACCATTCTCGTAAATTTTTTTAGAGGCTATTTGGAATTAATTCTCAAAACATAATTTTAATTAAACCTGAAACAGTTTCTAAAATCAACTTTAATCTATTTTAAGCATAATTGATTAAAAGTTGTTGAAAGTGTTTTGCATAAAAGGGACTTAAAGTTGGTTTAGTGTCACAAAATTATAATATTGTGTGTTCAAATTGAAAGGGGGCATTTAATATATATTTATATGTGAGGATATTTTGGTAATTCTCATGGTAAACATGGTTCTCCAAAACTGATTAAATTAGAATCCAAGAAAATGAGGATTGTGAATTTAATTAGTTTTGAACACGTTGGAGTAAAATTAATCAGTATATTTTATTTTTTTTTGCCAAAATCCTCAAACCTGATTTAATTTGAATTTAATCAGGCATTAAATCAGATTTAACCATTCTAGAATCATTCTCAAACATCATCTTAACGTCATTAACAATGTTCTTTTTTCGTCTTACTATATCACATATATGGATACAAATACACAATGTGAATATCTTGGAATAGATTTTTAAGCTATATTCTTACATCAATGTATAACTTCTTTTTTTCTAACCTAAATTACATAAATGAGCTCCAAAACAACATCACCCATAAGTATTAGAGCCTGTGGAGGAATAGGACCCGTGAAGGTATAGGATTAACAGGAGGTCAAGATTTTATTAGTCTTTCATCTCATCTGTAGTTGCACCACGTCGCCATCATGACCGTGACACAACAAAGTTTTTTTTAATCATTTTCTTGAGTCGAACGAGGCAACTAGCAAACGCCTAAAACCCTGACTTTTGATGGAGAGTCTATGCCCTAATTTATTTAAGGTAAAGGCTCTTCGAGGATAACAAAATTTAATACATTCTTACGTCAAAAGCGTCATCTCTTTCCCTTACAGTGCAGGGTCATAGGTTTGCGTTCCATGTGCTGGACAAGAAATTTCTATCGTCCTAAAAGACAGGCCTGAGTTAAAACTGAAAGACTGCTTCAACATAATGTCACTTTCGCGAGATCTTCTGTAACATATAGAATTTGATTGATTCAGAGGGCATGGGACAATGGGTTTGCCCTGTGCAACCAGCTGTGTGAAGATCGGCTCATGAATTTGATTGACTTTTAACTGCATTTTCCGTTTAAGTAACATGGCGTCTCAACTCATTCAGGTACTCAGGAGTATTAACCAATTGACCTAAATAATCAAATTCAAAAATGTGCAAGCCTTGATCATCAATATGCTTTAGATAACGATACACTAGAGCAGTATTTCATCTACCAATAAACTGATTGGTATTGGAGCTTATTAGATCATTTAGGTGTGATTAATTAGAGGAAGTAACTCTTACGCCTAGTCTGATTTTTGTGTTAGTCTTATAAGAGAAACCCAGTGACCTGTGCTCTGATGGTCGAATGTGGGTTTGTTGATGAGTGATTTTGTTGTTGGTGGTAGGAGTGGTGGTTCAAATGGAATACCTTTGCCTTGTCTATGCCACTCAAAGCTTCTGCTTATCTTATGATTCATTTTTTATGACTTGTCTACCTTATTCATTGGCTGATTTATGAATAAAAATATTGTATGCAAAGTGTAGGGTTGACGTTAGGTACATAGCTGATTACAATCATCTAGAATTTGATAGGTTCTAACCTAGCATTAATCTAACAGACTGCATGTGGTTTTGGTTTTAGGCAAATGATACGGTGATATTAGGATAGGATAGTTGGTTGTTTAATTATTAGCTAGTTTAATTGTTAGCTAGTTTCATTGGTGAGTTCATTTATATGTCCTTATCATGTGATTGGATACACATCTTTATTTGTAAACTCATGCTGGGATTATAGTTCATCTTATCCATGAGACTCTATGAATGAAAAATAGTGAAAATTGGACTTCCAAACTTTTTATGAAGACAAAGTGGTGAAAAGGGACTCTGAGTTTTTTTTTTATTATTATTATTTATGTTCTCTGGCCTATATCTGTTGTGCTGCCAAACACAGTGAGCAGCTTATCCGGCATGTAATCCTGATTTAATCCAAACACTGGACAGGATAATTATCTTATCTAGCCTTATCTGCCAGATTATGTTATCCTTATCATGTCCTATCTGACTGACTTATCATGTGTGTCAAACGCAGCCTGATGATATATTTCTTAGTTTGGTAAATGATTAATTTTTTTGGGACAGCTCAAAAAGGTAATATGATCAATTCTTCTGGGGACAGAGGGAGTATAAGAAAGATATTCTTCTGAGACCAAGTCTATAAACATTTGCATTATTTTACTAGAGTACGAAAATACGACACATCAACATATGAATCGAATACCACTTTTCTATCTATTGGAGATGTAATGACGTGCTATGTATTCTTAAACGAGAAGGAGAAAGATTTGTTGCTACACTTTTTGGCTTCCAATAAATTTAAAATGTTCGAAAACTACCCCGTGACTATGCTTAAAACTCCAATTCTCTATGTATACTGGATAGAGTATGTACAAGACATTTTTGGATAAGATTTACAAGATCTGTCAGAGGAGTGGTCCGTATTGAATATGGATTGCTTCTACTATATTCTAACATTTGGAAACATCGATTTAGGTTGTGGTGGCATATTACGCGATCTACATGGAAACGTGATAAACATGTTTCATCGAAAAATTGTGAGTAACCGATGCTTTGGCCTCTGAGACATATGGATTATACTGTGGTTTGGTGGAGGTCGTATGTTTGGATAAGAGTTGTTGTGAGCCTAATTAAAGAAGTGATGAACGACTTTTTAGAAGTGAACATTTGACCATTGCGCATGAAGCCAACTATCTTGCTTACTATTTGGCCAAACGTGGTGCTCGTGGATACACCGAGGAAGTTAAGTTATAGTATTTGGAGTACCCTAATCTTTAGCGTCCCAAGCATTTTCATTGACACGAACTTGGAAGGTGGAGGCACGTTAAGAGTAATGCGAGATAATAATGTATATGCTCGAGAGATCTCAACAACAACCATAGCAGGTAGCAGCAGCATAGGCCAAGACAAGTCAGTTGCAATGGCCATGATGGTTGTGGTAATTATGATGGTGGTGGCAAAAGGGTAATTGCCACCATAACCATCACGTGTAATTGCAATTGACTTATGTTTTGATCTCGGTTGCTGTTATCTGTTGTGACTATTACTGAGGTCTTTCGAGGGTAGATATTATAATCTCGTACTACTTTTAACGTGCCTCCGCCTTCCAAGTCTATATCAATCAAACGTTTGATACGTCGAAGATTAGGCAACCCCAAATACTCTAACTTAACTTCTTTATGTCTCTGCTGTTGTTGGTGACCACTGCAGGCTACAGCTTTATCCCCTTTGGGTGACCATCACAGGCTACAACTCTCTCTTATTTGGCTGACCACTATAGGCTGCATTACTCTTCTCTTTGGCTGAACACTATTGGCTGCAGCTTTCTCCTCTTTGGCTGACCACTGCAGGCTGCAGCTCTATCCACTTTGACTGACCTTTGCAAGCTGCAATTCTCTCCATTTTGGCGGACCACTACACGGGCTGTAGCTTTCTTCCCTTTGGTCGACCACTTCAGGCTTTGTGGTAGACTGACTTTTTGCCTGCTTAACAATATGTATGAAATTCTTGTTGTCAGATAGTTACTTCAATTGCAGATAGGTTACTTGAATTACGAATCACTGTACTTCTTTGCTAAGAACTTGACAGACTATTAAGTATGGATTTATATTGCAGGATGCTTCCGAGCCAAATTTTGCAACGGGGATACTGGACAATGGAGTTGCTTAGATCCCCAATAGTTTTTGTAAGAACTTTGGTATATGGGGCAGAAGAACCTTCACTGATGAACCTAGAAATGTGAATCTTGCTTTTGGTATCTATTATATTAAAAACCATTTTATTACAATTACAAGTCATTTCTGGTTCTCGACCGTCCAGTGCTATCAACTTGCATTACTTTTTTCAGTTTACGTGATGCATTTTAACAGTATGATATTATGTACTGCTATGTTCGCCCATGGGAGCACACTTTATTGAAAGTGGGTTTACCACATTCATCTAATACGAGCAACTAAGGGTAAATTATTGTATTTTATTTTGTATCTGAAAACTCTTATATGTTGCAATAGTAAATCTTTTGGTAAAAAAATTCAGGCCTTTTTTAATACTCTCTAATTAATTGATCGTGTTTTATTTGCATGCTTATTTAGGATATGAGTCATATATTGTGAGTTTCTCATTCTACCTAAGAGAGAGGGAGGGAGGGGGAAGAAAGTAGATTAGGAGAGAGAAAAATGGGTTTGTAAAAGATTATATGTGAAAAGAGAAATATAATAAAAAAAAGTGTAAGAAAGGTAAACATGAAAAAATACTTACAGAATCTTCTTGATTTGATCAATTTTTTGGGACAACCAAAAAAGGAAATAATCAATTTTTTGGGACGGAAGGAGTATGAGAAAGATATTCTTCAGATATCAAGCCGATAAGGGTTTGTACTATTTTACTGGAATATGAAAACACGACACATCAACATATGAATCAAGTACCACTTTTTAGTCTATTGAAAATGTAATGACACATTACGTATTCTTAAACAAGAAAGAGAGATTTGTTGTTACACTTTTTGGCTTCCTATAAGTTCAAAGTATTCGAAAACTACCCAAAAATTATGTTTAAAGCTCTAATTCTCTATGCATATTGGATAAAGTATGTAAAAGACATATTTGAAGAAGACTTATAACATTCATCAAAGAAGTGTGAAACCAATAAAAATAACCCTAGAGGGGGTGAATATGGTTTTTGAAAATTGATGGGGAATTTAAATTAAGCACAATCATAAATCTCAATCAAACCAAGTAATACTTTAGTGAAGATACTAACTAAACAATCTCAAGCAATTATAGAGCAATAAGTAAAAAGATTGAATTAGAGATACTTGACAAGGAGATTTAAATGGTTCGGCTTAAACTACCCTCGAGCCTACATCCACCTCTTCAACCCTTACAAGAGCACTAGAATCCACTAGCAACAATCTTCTTCCGGGTGAAGATAAAAACCCTTACAACACTTGGTGATATCCCCACACCAAGCACAAGCTTTGAATCCACAAAGCTCACCCAAGACTTAACAAACCCAAGCCTTGATCATAATCCTTTTACAAAGATCAATTGTGTACAAAGAAAATGAGTACAAATAAAGCTCTAGTACAATAGAGAGATGAAAGAATTGATGACTTGAAGAATGCTCACTCTCAATCAAAGAATTGCTCACAAAGATGCTCTCTTTAATGATGTAAAATCATGAAGATGAAGAGAAAAAAGTTTAATCTATGAGCCTTGATGTTTCTCTAATGAAAAGAGGCTTAGAGTGTGGTTTCCATGGTGTATGATGAAGCCATAAATCATTTATATATAAAGCAAATGAAATATAGCCGTTATGGGCAAAAAGTGAGCAAAACTGCTATTGCAGTCGACTGTATTCCCAATGCAGTCGACTGGGTCCCTTGAAAATTGATGTTGGAGTTTTGTCCTTAAAAATAGCCATTACAGTTGAATTTTGACCAATGCAGTTGACTGGATTCCAATGCAGTCGACTGCATTACCCTACTGCCTATTGGCTGCCTCACGAAACCCCCTTTCCTATTTTGGGCATAACTTTCTCTAGAAAAATCGGATTGAGGTGCCGTTTTTTGAGTTGAAAAGCTAATGAAAAGTTTTATCAAGATATGAAAAGATTAGCACCAAAATAGGTTTTGAGAAAATCTGAGTGAGCTTCAAAGTTCACTCATTTTCAAGAACCACACCTAAGTGAATGGTTATGAACTCACATGCAATGCACAAGGTGTCCTAAGGTCTTTTTAGGTCATATATAATCATCAATCCAAGCATCAAACCAAGACAAGTTATATAATAGTAAAAATCAATCATAATCGATAGTAACTTAGCCTGTGCATCCTTTATTGCTCTTTGACATTAGACTTGATGAAGCTTACATAGCATGTCCACTATAGCTTTAAACTTCTTTAGCGTTAATCCATCTATTCGACTTCTCAAATGTGTCTTCATGAGTGTGCATGTATATACCTACTAAGAATACACTCAAAGTACACATTAGAACATAATCAATGTGTATTTATCATCAAAACAAAATGTAAGCCTAGGTTATCCAACCAAAGGGCTAACAATCTCTCCCTTTTTTATGATGACAAACACTGATTCTATATAAGGTAAGATGTATCATATGATAGTCAATTAAGTACAATAATCTTACTTAAAACATTCAATCATCTCTATTATACTCAAGACATGTCAATCTATCTCATATAGCAATTAAGATCATAGCTAGCTTCCTTAGCTATATATGCTCTTTCTCTAATGTTCTCTCAAACACACAATCACACAGCATATAAAATCAAGATTATTTCTCCTCATTTGTCATCAACAAAAAGACAAGAGTATGTGTGTGTGAAGAGATTGTTATAACAAGATAATGGCGTGAAGTGCATATAACTCATGAACTTATACGGATGACATCAAGAGTCCCTTCATGATCCAAAGAAATATATGAAATGTAGCTCAATAATCTATTCTACTTCGTGTATTTTTCAAGAGTAACAAGATAGTATGTGATTCAAGCATGTAAGCTTCCCTATCAAGTTATCATATGCATATTTCATCCTAATTTATGCTCCCCCTCAATCAATGCCAACAATATCCAACGAACACAACTAAATGTCTAACCGAGTCATGCTCTCCTTTTGGCATTACCAAAAGGTGTATGTGTAGGAATGGCAATATGAAGCATTAAGACAACATAATCTCAACATGGAATTTCTACAAAGCCAATAATAGTCATCAACCATCAATGTTTTCAATATAAGTGCAAGAGGACCATTTATCATCATCTAAATCAAGTATCCAAGATTATAAGTCAATCAAGGAACAAAGTTCACATCAATTCTTAGCAAGCTATTTATATCATGAGGAATAAGTGTGACAATTTAAGCATGCATAACGATGTATAAAGTTAGCACATACCACAATGTTTAATAGAGCATTAGGTTTTACCGTCTTGGTGAATTACCAAGGAATTGAGCTCATGAGTGATCATTCTTGAAGTTCATTTTCTTTGACAACCTTTGAGGCTCTCCTCATTTGAAGTAGCATGTCCAATCTTGGAATGCTTACTCCCCCTTAAGATTTAGCTTGTTGCTCTTCCTTCTCAAAATTTTCTTGGAGCCTTATCCTTATTGATATTTGTCTTTACTTTGAACAATCTACAATCATAATTTAGGTTTAACTTTTGGTACCCACATTTTTTTGCGTCCATTGATGTTAGTCTTAGCAACGTTAAGAAACTCTTTCACAATCCACATTTTCTTTGCACCCCAAACATAAATAATTTTATAAGGACAATAACTAGTCGTATGCCCTTTCTGGTTGGCCTTTTCTTGTTGCACCAACCACAACGAGTAAAAGGTGTGCAATAGTTCTTAGGATTTCTTGTATGAACATTTAATCTATAACTTGTTGTTTAAAAACTTTAGAAGACAAGGTGAAGGGATCTAATCCAACACCGCCTTTGTTAAGACCAACTTTTTGGTGTCCAAGCATGACATCCAAGTTGTTATTACCATCAACAAATTTTTCAAGACATTTTTTCAAATCACAAATCTCAAGCCTTAAAATTTCATTTTGTTTTTCTAGAATCAAATTATCACAAGAGATTTGTTTCGTGCTAGTAATGTTCATAATCAATTCAATCAAATCATTATTCACATGCTCTACATATAAATGGCTAGATATGTATTCATTCTTGACATGCAACTCATTATTTTCACTTTTTAAGTCATTTAGCTCTTTTGAAATCGCATGCACTTGTTTTTTCAAAGAACAATTTTTGTTGGCTAATTTCATGGATTCTTCATATAAAAGAGCATAAGCATCACAAATATCATCATTTGAGCAATTGCTATCACTATCACTATATGAAGAATTTACATCATCATCTTTTTGAGCCATGAAGCATAGATTTGCATTTCTATCATCGAAATGACCACCTTCATCTCCACTTGAGTCATTGTCACTACAAATGATGGCTTCGATTGATTTCTTTATGGAGTGCTTCTTTCTTGACCCTTTCTTCTTCTTATTCTCCCATGAGGTAATCTCTACACTTGAATCATTCTTGCTCTTGTGTGAGTTTTCAATTTTCTTCGTTTTGAGAAACTCATTGAATTCCTTTGCAAGTATGTCTATATCTTTGTTATTCAAGTCTTCCTCTTCTTCACTTGAAGATTGATCCTTGATTGATGAAGCTTTAAAAGCAATACACTTCTTCTTCTTCTTAGGACATTTTTGTCTAATGATTCGAGTTGCATTTCATAGGTCATCAATGAGCAAATTAATTCATCCAATGGGAAGGTATTGAGATCCTTTAATTCTTGAAGTGAGCTGATTTTTGCATCTCATTCTCTAAGGGTGTGTTTGGATATGAGATTTTAAAATACTGGGTATTTCTAAATACCATCATTTTGAAATCTCCTAATTTGCAAATTCTATTATTTTGAAATATCTTATTTGGAAGAAAGGAAGCAAAATGTTGTTAGAAAAAGTGGGAGGCAAGATTCCTAAAAATAGGGAACTAGTTATTGTAGATTTGTAAACTACTGATTGGAGTGAATTTGACAAATAACTAATCCAAACTAGGGATTTGACAAATAACTAGTCCAAACTAGTGATTTGAACTGTGAATTTGGAGACCTCAAATCCACAGTTCAAATTATTTCGAAAATTTGAAAATTCCCTTTTGAACTATCCAAATCAGATATTTTGTCCAAGTGATTTACAATACCCTACTCAAGTCAAATTCCCAGTTCAAATCCTATATCCAAACACACCCTAAGTAATGACCTAATCACCTTTCTCACAAGATCACCGTTAGAGAAATATTTTTCTAATTGTTTCAAAGTATTAACAATTTTAGTGAAACGAAAATTTATTTCCATAATAGATTAATCGAAAAACATTTGAAATAATTCATATTCTCTATGCCATAAATTCATCTTTGAATCTCTTATAAGAGAAATCCCTTCATGAGTGACTTGAAGTGTATCCCACATACCCTTATCCGAATTACACATAATAATTCAATTGAGTTCATTTGTGTTTAGAGCACAAACAAAACAATTCTTAACTCTAGAATTCATGCAAATCATATTTCTATCATAGTCATTAAATTTGGATTTCTCCTTTGGCACAAGCTTATTCCTAATCAACTTGGTAGGAACATAAGGGTCATCTTCAACGATTCCCCACATTTCAAAATCTAAAGATTCTAAAAATACTCTCATCTTAATTTTTCATATACTACATGAAGACCCATCAAAAAGTGAAAGTCAAGTAATAGAACTCCTCAAGACAAGGAAACAGCATGATCTTTTAACTTTCTAGGTGTTAACCAAAAAATAAGAGCCGAGACTCTGATACCACTTGAAACCAATAAAACAACCCTAGAGGGGGGTGAATAGGATTTTTGAAAATTGATGGGGAATTTAAACTAAGCACAATCATAAATTTCAATCAAATCAAGTAATACTTCAATGAAGATACTAACTAAACAATCTCAAGCAATTATAGAGCAATAAGTAAAAAGATTGAATTAGAGATACTTGATAAGGAGATTTAAATGGTTCGGCTTGAACTATCCTCAAGTCTACATCCACCTCTTCAAGAAAGTTCCTTACAAGAGCACTAAAATCCACTAGTAACTTCTTCTTCCGGGTGAAGATGAAAACCCTTACAACACTTGGTAATATCCCCACACCAAGCACAAGCTTTGAATCCACAAAGCTCACCCAAGACTTAACAAACCCAAGCCTTGATCATAATCATTTTACAAAGATCAATTGTGTACAAAGAAACCCTCTTGAAAGGAAATGAGTACAGATAAAGCTCTAGTACAATAGAGAGATGAGAGAATTGATGACTTGAAGAATGCTCATTCTCAATCAAAGAATTGCTCACAAAGATGCTCTATTTAATGATGTAAAATCATGAAGATGAAGAGAGAAAAGTTTAATTTATCAGCCTTGATCTCTAATGAATGAGGCTTAGAGTGTGGTTTTCATGAAGTGTGATGAAGCCCCAAATCATTTATATATAGAGCAAATGAAATATAGCCGTTATGGGCAAAAAGTGAGCAAAACTGCTATTGCAGTCAACTGGGTTTCCTCGAAAATAGCCGTTGGAGTTTTGTCCTAAAAAATAGCCATTATAGCTGAATTTTTACCAATGCAGTCGACTGGATTCCAATGCAGTTGGCTGGTATTACCCCTACTGCCTATTGGCTGCCTCACGAAACCCTATTTCCTATTTTGGGCATAACTTTCTCTAAAAATCGAATTTAGGTGTCGTTTTTCGGGTTGGAAATCTAATGAAAAGTTTTATCAAGATATGAAAAGATTAGTACCAAAATAGTTTTTGAGAAAAACTGAGTGAGCTCCAAAGTCCACTCATTTTCAAGAACCACACTTAAGTGAATGATTATGAACTCACATGCAATGTACAAGGTGTCTAGGGTCTCTTTAGGTCATAGTCATCAATCCAAGCATCAAACCAAGACTAGTTACATAATAGTAAAGATCAATCATAATCGATAGTAACTTAGCCTATGCATCTTTTCTTGCTCTTTGACATTGGACTTGGTGAAGCTTCCATAGCATGTCCACTATAGCTTTAAGCTTCTTTAGCTTTAATCCATCTATTCGACTTCTCAAATGTGTCTTGATGAGTGTGCATGTATATATCTACTAACAATACACTCAAAGTACACATTAGAACATAATCAATGTTTAGTTATCATCAAAATAAGATGTAAGCCTAGGTTATCCAACCAAAGGGCTAACAAAGTGGGTCGTATTGAATATTGATCGCTCCTACTATGTTCCAACATTTATAAACATCTATGTAGGTTATGGTGGCATATTATGCGATCCACATGGAAACTTGATAAACATGTTTTGCTAGAAATTGTGAGTAAGTGATGCTTTGGCCTCTAAGACGTGTGGATTATACTATGGTTTGGCAAAAGCCATATGTTCAGGAATCAAAAAGTTCTTAGTTTTAACAAACTGTCAAAACTTGGAAATGATGGTAAGGATAGAGATAAATGTGAGAGAAGACCTGAGGCTTGTTGTGAACCTAATTAGAGAAGTGATGAGCGACTTTTTAGAAGGGAACATTTTGTTGATGAATGTTTTATTATCGGGGAGTAGAGCCTTTAGAGATTTTGGACGATAAAGTGTTGATGTGTAGGCAAAATCACAGTTGGTTGAAATCTTCAGCGAATCAGATTCAGATAAATAGAGATGAAGTGGTTGGGCCTGATAACAGTAGGTCTTTGGCGTATACGATCACAATCGACCATCATGAACTCCGTATAACTCTACACAAAAATCTGATACGCAATCGGACGACTCCTCCGCGGTAGTATCAGTCGTGCATGGTGCAAATGAGCATCACCTCTTACTAAAAAGCTTTATCATGCAAAGATGACCACTTTTCCCTCCAGCAAGCACTGCTTACAACACCATGAACAATGCCATCCCCAACGCCAATGTCAGCAGCACCCTTGCCTACATCACATCCTCGTTCTGTAGCAACACCCCCTCCAGTGCTGCCATTGCCTCCGCCTTGAACACCGCCTTCTGCGATGGCACCTCTGATGCCTTCAGCGCCTCTAGAGCCTCTGACTTCAGCAACCTATAAAATGATGAGTTTTCTTCAACTGACTACATAATTGTATGTTGGTTGCACCATAATGGGAGAGAACTTCCCCAAACAATCTTAACAATATTACTATACTTGGTGCATTAGATAAATCAAGAACTTCATACTCGATACAACTTCACTAACAAGTAATTCTAGGCACATATCTAAGAATGCTAGAAGCGAACTTTTCTTTTCATAAGTAACCCATGTTATAAGCAATTAACTGGGTAATTATAAACTGGATAAAATGCGTAGTTAATGGATACCTTAATGTCACGAAGTAAGGCACGAGCTCCAGAGTGCACTTGGCTCTGATATACCACCAACAATTCGTATCGCACTTCTATAAGACACGCCCAAAACAAGATTTTATGTACATCACATATGTGAAGCATGTTTTTACAACATCCTTTTAAGACTTCGTGATCATAAGAATAATAAATAAGAAAACAATTTTTGGAATCTCCTTCACTTTTCCGTGAGTCTAAACTTTGAAATTCAAGAAATCACCTACTTTAATGACCAACCTCCAAGAGCTTGGGCTCACTGCTTGAGGGTAGATAATTTGTTGTCCAGCTTCTTTCCTCTTTCAAGCACTGCTCAACCTATCACTGCTTGGCCAAAAATGTCCAACCTATCACTGCTTGGCGCCTATGCTTTCTCAGGATAAAGCATAGGCGCTAAGTTTCTTAATTATTTCCATTTGCCTATCTAATCATGTTAAGGGAACTCATTCGGTTTAATATGTCACTTGAAAAGAATGAATTGTTTGGACAAAAGTACGGCCATGCATGAGAGTTTCTGCTTCTGCAAAGGCTGCATCTTTGGGGGGGGATCTGTTCAATTTCGCATGACATCACTACTGCCATCTCTTATGACCTCAACAGAATCAAGATTCCCATGGTTGCCTTACCTACTCCTTTAATGTGAATCTTGATTAAAGAGGAAATTACCACAAGATTGAGATATATATGTTTGAATTTGTATTCAAAAAAGTAATGCAATAAGACCTCTTAGCTGCATTACCTTATTCATATAAAAAAGAAAATCTAGGGCCTGGATTCGCTTAATCACCTTAATGAATAAGGTGGAGTTCAACCAAGTTAGGCCTTCTTAATTCTTATGAAGTGGCTATGGATATTTACAAAGGAAAAGAAAATAAAATTTTGCTCATATTCGGCTGCTAAGTACCTTTTCAACCAACCCCCAAATATCCTGCATCTAGAAAGGTCTTATTTGATACAGAGAGAGTTTCAGGCAAAACTTGGACTAGATTTTGGTTGGGTAATGGTAAGCTCATTCCCTTCTAGGATGATGTTTGGCCATGCCACTCTTCTCAGAGATGCATACCATAATTTAGTTCAATTCACAAGGTTCTCATGACCTCAAAGTGATAATCTACATTCACTTTGTAGGAGAAAAAAGATCTGATTCCCTATTTCACTATCTATCCAAGAGCATTTGGTTTCAGAATAATTTTTTTCTTTATCTTTCCTATGGATTGTAGAAAGATTCTCTTCTAGCCTAAAGGAGGGTAATCTCTTTTGACAACTCAATCCTCATGGTAAAAATTATGCAAATGCCACCTTAAAATTTATAATTTCTGAAGGTGATCAAGAGTGACCTTTTTTCAGTAGATGAGATCAAGATGAATAGTCTTAACCATTCTTTTTTCTAGCTAGCTCTTTCGAGTAAGATTTTGGCCTGCCGTAATGTTATCAGAATTTAATCTCCTAAGTTTCTTTTCTATGAAAGCAACAGAAGGAAAGTCTTTTTGTAAAGTATGCCTTATTCCATGAGATCGAGAAGCACTTCTGCAACTTTCTCTCTTTGCGCTTTTACTCCTTAAAAGTTGTTTCCCGACCGAAAGCATTCTCCAAGCTCTTATATAGCGCAAAACATTTTACAAACTCTTGTATCCTTTTGTTCAAATAGCTCTAATCGTCGCCCAAACAGACGGAAAAACTGACTTAACATTCTAGCGAAGACTTAAATTGGCTAAGTACCGCAAGGTTGGCTTAGGAAAGTCTTTAGTTCGTGACAATACACTCATCTTGCTTATTGCTTAAATCGGGCAATTACTGGTAAGAGTAAGATAAAATCACGTACGTCAACAAAGTTGGCAAACAACTATAAAGCATGGTTAATGCATCTAGAAGGTTTGTGGACTTGGTCGTGAACGTGAACAATAATTTTCTTCCAATTTATCAAAAAAACAGTTTATCAAATCTTATGGGTGTCAAATACTAATTGCTTATTATCAAGCATCATAAATCATGATTATACCATGTTGAATATCGCTATCGGCGAATCACACATTGCTTATTGCTAAGCATCACAAACCTTGGTTGTACCATAGCGAATATCGCAGTTGAGACGTGGCATATAAGTCACGATTCTCAAAAGTGACTTTCAAACACAAGTACCACTCACAAAATAATTTGATAAATATATCAAGTTTTTATTCAAAATTCAAAAATAATCATTGTAGACTCAAAATGAAGAGAATGAAAATACGTTGCGTGGCAATGAAAATGATGTTGGGATTGTGGTGAGTGTAATGGTCTAGTGGTGATAGGTATAGCGATCCATTGGTGGTGGCAGTGATGGTAACATAATAGTGAAAGTAATGGTGGAGGAGTAAAGGTGGTGCGGCAGCAACGATAATGAAAACAATACTTATGGGTTCAATGGCGGTATAGATTCAAAAAATGGTAAGACATAGTAAATATTTGGTTTTAATTTGAATAAATTCAAATTCATGAAATTCAACCATGTTCATCGCATTTCACACTGTAGGAACATATACAGTCAAATATCATGATATCTAATTCCAGTTCAATTTTTTTAGAATTAACTACACGGTTGACCATTTTACTATTAGGAATATTTCATTTTGGTCACTAGACTTTGATTTGTGTCAAAATGACTATTGTAGTCCTCAATTTATCCAATCAAGTCATTCTGTTAGGCTCCCTTAGTCCCATGTCCGTTAAGTGACTTCATTTGGGGGTAAATTTGTCATTTCAATATTGTCTTCTTTCTGCCCATATTTTTCTTCAAGCCCAATAGCACCACTGACCACCTTGAGACGCCACCAACGACCACCAAAGCACAACCATAACATTAACCCAGCACCACCACTAACCACCAAGCAAAGCTACACCTCCACCACCAAACATAATCAGCGATTGGGTGGTGGCGTGGTGTTTGAAATGATATTGAAGGTGGTGTTAGCTGGTTCGGGCATGAAGTGAGGGGGAAATGGATCAATGGAAAAAGGAGGGGAAGTGGGATTGGGATTGAAATAAACAATGAGAGGGGACGGGGAAATGGGAAGTAGTTAACAACGACGGTGGCATTCACTGCTTGTGGCTAAGGGCTACTGGTGGTGGCAATTGTTGGACGATGATGGCCACTGGAGGTTGGGTAGTTGTGGTGGTTAGGTAGGGTGGTAGGTAGTGAGGATCGAAGGAGGAAGAAGAGGTAAAAATAAAAGAAAATTAGAAAAATAAAAGAGAACCAATGTTCTTTATGGTTTGATGATTTTGTCCCTAATTTAAGCTTCATGGTGCCTCGCACATGAGCAGTTAACAGGCCAAAATTTAACGGATTAACCTAATTGAGATCAATTGAAGAATTCAATGGTCACTTTCACACAAATCGAAGTCCAGTGAAATATGCCTAATAGTACAACGATCAATCGTGTAGTTAACTCTTTTTTTAATGTTGAACCGACAAAATTTGAGTTTGAAATGAATTTTCATCAATTCCATAATTCCAAACACAATGTAGAACTATCTACTAAACGTTTCTTTTTATTTTTAGAGCTGAAAAATAAAAACTACTTTGTCAGAATAATATAGCGTCCCTAACACTCAGTCGAGAACAACTCGCAAAACAAATGAAAATCCCAATCCAATCTAGGTAGGGGGATATACATCTATCTATATCTATACTATATAGAAAGAAAATACCCAATTTGACATAGCACTCTTTTAGTGTTACTTATATATCTATCTAGATTGGTAACAAATGACATTTCAATAAAAAATTTAAAAAGTGACACAAAATAAAAACTTTAAATGATATATAAATACCTATAAAGATATGTTTGGTGTTCATAATTTAAATTTTATTTTACCAAATGCCATACTAAGCACTTAAATGCGTTGCTAGATTTTTTTAACAAAAATTATACTATTTGTTTGTTCTATCAGTCAGATTTTTCATTTGCGCGCGCATCGCAGTGTCCCGCGATAACTCGTACTATATAAAAAGACAATACTCTTTTTAGTGAAACATGTCATCAAATAACCTATTTAGAATATTGATACTTGACATTATTTTTTTAAAAAATTAACACAAACAAAAGCTTAAATAGTAAATAACTACTTATAAGGATGTTATAATTTATAATTCATTTTTCCCAATATGATACTCAGTCTGCTTAATTTTTCATAAATTAATCATATTTTATTTTGAACCGTCACACAAAAATTGATCACTTTTCGAATTATGAAATATTCTATATATATTTTTACATATTTATCTTTTTTATACTTTATATTTTTCTCTTCACATTTAACTAGGGGTGAGCAATAAACCAATCCAAACCGTTCAAATGATAGAACCGAACCGATCGAATCCGAACCGTTGGTGAGCTTGAATGGTTTGGTTTGAGATTTTCAAACCGAGACCGATTTGGTTCGGTTCACGATTCATGATTTTCAAGCCGGCACTAAACCAAACCAAATCAAGGGTTACATTATTAATATATATATATATATATATATATATATATATATATATATATATATATATGGGAGCTGATCCATTGATAGCGCTAGCAAATGGAGTTAAGTTGCTAGCGCGATCTGACCGTCCATCCTGAAAGATGGACGGTCCAGATCGCGCCTTTTTCCAAAACTGATCCCCGTCCGCCATACTGTCTCGCGGACGGGAGTTTTACCTTTTTGCCCTCCTCCCATGTCCGCGAGACTGTCTCGCGGACGCCTTTCTGTTCCTGACATGTGTCAGGAAAAAGGCGTCCGCCATACTGTATGGCGGACGATCTCTAGGCTGACACATGTCAGGGCCTGTCCCCTCGGTCGCCTATAAAGTCTCGGGCGTGAGCCCCGAGAACTGTCCCCTGGTATCCTAGAATCTATCCCTACTCGGCTCTTTCAGCAAAATTTATGCGGGGCTTTCAGATTCACTTGCTTCCATTTTCAGCACCCTTCAAGCTTTTCTTGGAGTAACACACTTTTGGTTCAAGCATCACTCAAGCAAGGTAAAGTTTGTGATCTTGCTACCGTTTATCTTAGTAATTTTAATTTGTTATGTTCAGTAAATATATAATTAGCAAAATAGGAGACACTTTTGAGATTATGTATATGGTATCCTAAATCGGTCTAATCGTCAAGATAATTTTGAGATAATAAGCGTATTCTATTTCTACATAGGTCTTTTTCACAATGTCTGATTTCGTATCGAGCTCCAGCACCCCCGTAGATGCTAGTGATCCGTATCTAGGACGAACCTTTCAAACGTTGGAAGAAGCTGGAGAATGTTTTCGAGCTTATTCATTGAGGGTTGGTTTTGGCATTAGAATAAAAACTACAAGAACAAGCAGCGTATCGAAAAGGATATGCTCTCGCTTATACGAGTGTCATAGGGGCAGAAACCCAGTGCAAAATGAGACACGCGTAGGCAACGATGACAGTGATGATGACGAAATAGGGTATGCGCGGAGAAGACGGGATTGCTTTGCGCGCACGAATTGCCAGGTCAAGATGTTCGTAAGCTATAAAGCCAAACAAGATCATTGGCTTATTACCAGCCTGGAACTGGCACACAATCACCCGTTAGTAACCCCTTCTAAGGTGAGTCAGATGCATCAACACAAGAAGATGGGTAAGGTCGCGAGGAGCCTAATTCACACAATGAGCGATGCGCGGCTAGGACCTACCGACATGATTAATGTTCTTGCTGAACAGGCTGGGGGAATTCAAAATTTAAACTTTAACACGACAGACGTTCGTAACGCGGTCCGAACCCATAGACGAGCCGCGTATGACCTCAATGATGCGCAAGCGACAATGAGCCTATTGAAACGGATGCAGATGGAGGACCCGCAGTTTACCTTCGACTATAAACTTGACGACGAGCATCGAGTTAGCACAATTTTTTGGGTCGACGGTCGTTCGAGGCTAGCTTATAAGCATTTTGGGGATGTCGTGACTTTCGACACCACATACCGTACCAACAAGTACTCGATGCCGTTCGCTCCTTTCACGGGCGTCAATCATCATTATCACTCCATCCTGTTCGGGTTCGCCTTGTTAAGGGACGAGAGCGAGAGTTCTTTTGAATGGTTGTTTAGGGTGTGGCTGGAAGCAATGAACTTCAAAGCACCGACTGTTATCATCACCGATCAAGATTTGGCAATGAAGAAGGCTATTGCTACCGTCTTCCCAGATACTCGACACAACTTGTGCACTTGGCACATAAGCAACAAATACCCTGAACGTCTGCATCACATGTACGCAAAGTATCCAGACTTTAAACAGGATTTTGACAAATGCGTCCTCAAGTCATTAACGATTGAGGAATTCGAGGAGAGGTGGGAAAAGCTTGTTCGGGATTACTCATTGCAAGACAACGAGTGGCTCCAGCACTTGTACGGGCTCAAAGAGCAATGGATTGGTGTTTACACGAGAAGTCATTTTTCTGCGGGCATGAAAACGACGGGCAGGAGTGAATCTATGAATGCCACGTTCGATAATTATGTGGGTACAGCTACCAATTTGAAGAGTTTCGTCACATCAGCACAAAAAGCGGTTGCGTCGTTGTTCGTGAAAGAAAGGGCTGCAGACTTTGCAACCACGTACAAGCAAAGGAGAAGGTTGCTTGAGACCCCGCTGGAGCTGAACGGTGCCAAAGTCTATACGAAGGAGATCTTCCTGCTATACCAAGTAGAGCTGCAAAAATCGGGCCGATACAGTATATATAAGGTGGCAGAAAAGTCGTCGCGTGAGTACAAGGTTTATTCGCTCGTGAATGACCTCGTCCCTGAGAAGCTGCGCAGAATTTATACGGTGACCCACGACACATTGACGGACTCGGTGACATGTGTTTGTAAGAAGTTTGAGTTCCATGGCATCCTGTGTAGACACATTCTGCGGTTTTTCACACAGAAGAATATCAGGACAATCCCCGATAAATACGTCCTGCCACGTTGGACGAAAGGTGCAAACAGGTTGCACGGTACCATTTCCTTTCCGGAGCACCCGTATACTGACTTTGAAGAATCAGAGACGTTGCGGTATAATCATCTGGTGACGATGTTCACCCGTTTGTCCGTAAAGGGTGCTGCTACAATGGTCGGATATAAACATCTCCTCGAGGTAGCTCAGCAGCAAGAGCCCATCGTCGACCAATTGGAAGCAGCTTCAGTCAGCAATGCGGTTGACACCGAGCCTACGACGGGATCAGAAGATGACGAGCCGGGGGAGGGAGCCGACAATGATATCCGGCCTTCGGATCCAATTATATCGCAAACGAAAGGCCGCAAGAGATCTACGCGGATGAAAAGCTCTATTGAGACGGCAACTCAACCAAAAAAGCTAAGAAGGTGTGCATTGTGCAACAAAATGACAGACCACGACAAGCGGAACCATTACAAGGCACTGGGGATAAGTCCAGTGCCTTTGCAAGACGGGGAAGAAGATGATGCCGAGGATGAGGACGAACAAGCTGCAGTGGAACTTTAGTGTACTGAATATTTTGTAATAATCTTTTATGAGCCATCAAAAGTGTCGGACATTTTGTAATAATATTTTAGTAATGACTCGTTTGTAATAACCTTTACAATCATTTTTTTATACGTGATTTCTTACACTGTCCGCTACACTGCGCAGCACAACATTAGAAACCTAAGGTATTAAAGAATACCCCCCCTACAACACTTAGTTTTTTTTGGTTTTGGTTCACTTCTCTGCGTCCGCTATACTATGTAGCGGACGGCCCCGCAGAATACCCCCCCTACAACACTTAGTTTTTTTTTGGTTTTGGTTCACTTCTCTGCGTCCGCTATACTATGTAGCGGACAGCCCCGCAGAATACCCCCCTACAACACTTAGTTTTTTTTTGGTTTTGGTTCACTTCTCTGCGTCCGCTATACTATGTAGCGGACGGCCCCGCAGAATACCCCCCCTACAACACTTAGTTTTTTTTGGTTTTGGTTCACTTCTCTGCGTCCGCTATACTATGTAGCGGACGGCCCCGCAGAATACCCCCCCTACAACACTTAGTTTTTTTTGGTTTTGGTTCACTTCTCTGCGTCCGCTATACTATGTAGCGGACGGCCCCCCTACAACACTTAGTTTTGTTTTTTTTTGGTTTTGGATCGCTTCTCTGCGTCCGCTATACTATGTAGCGGACGGCCCCCCCCTACAACACTTAGTTTTTTTTTTGGTTTTGGTTCGCTTCTCTGCGTCCGCTATACTATGTAGCGGACGGCCCCGCAGACCCCAACACTTAGTTTTTTTTTTTTTGGTTTTGGTTCACTTCTCTGCGTCCGCTATACTATGTAGCGGACGGCCCCGCAGATACACATATTATCGATCACTTTGTTATTTTTTGAACACTTGCCCTGCAGATAGACAGATATCCAACACTTGGTTTCCCACCGTTAAATCACATTGGTCAATAAAATCAATCGCATTCAATAAATTTTTTGGGTTAAAAAAGTGTTGTAACGTTACAATGTGAATTGGGGAACATCATCTCTCGCAGG
The DNA here is from genome assembly GCA_033070095.1 of Escallonia herrerae. NCBI lineage: Eukaryota > Viridiplantae > Streptophyta > Magnoliopsida > Escalloniales > Escalloniaceae > Escallonia > Escallonia herrerae. The sequence continues at coordinate 46,436 of JAVXUP010003061.1, read as the reverse complement.
AATTATGTTCCTTACACGGATTTACAATAAACCTAATAGCTCTAGGCCGGCCATTTATAATTTGCCAAGCAATCCTATACCTAAAGTCTTGTATGCATTCTTCGCTCCAGACAGTCTTCTTGAGGCTCTCAGACCGGCAAATGTAATCCATGTACATGCAGAGGAAGACGCCGCAGTCCGAGGAATTATGTTGCTTGGGCCTACTCCTCTTCAATCGGAAAATGAGGACCGGCCTGCGCGATACCTTCTCCCGACGCCTACCATTGACCAGGGCAGCAAAAAGATTCTGCGAGAACCATAATAAGCATTAAACATAGCTAGCAAAATAAGATTAATCAGTTTTATAATATGCAAGTTACAACAAGAAGGAAACAGGATCTTACCATGGCATCCAACTGGCCTATGCCTCGGTACATATCAATCACAGGCATCACGTCGGTATCGTCGTAGAGACTGTCGACGACTGAAACCGTGCTCTGTAATGGTTCGTAGCAAACCAAGTACCAGTGGGCATTCCCTAAAAAGGGGATTAGAAACACGTCGGCAACACTTGCGCTCACTGGACTATCCCTAGCAAGATATGCTTGTAGGTTAGGGGACGGTTTCCACTGGGCCATGCCTCTCCCCTTCCTTGCATTGCCCCAGTCGTGCCACTCTTGTACTAGGAGCTGATGGAAAAAAGCATCCAAGATAAACACGCGCAGACCGATGTCTGGATGCTCCCGACACCTTCGCCTCAGAATTTGCACGTAGTGCGAGATGACACCGCTGTCTAACCAAGATCCCGGCGCCAGCGAGGCGATCTCTGTCCAAGAGGCATTGTAATCCAAGCCCTCGGGGTGATCCACGTCATACGACGCTCCGTCTTGGGGGGCCCCGCTAAAATAACGGGCTCGGATTATATCGCATTTATGCGGCTTTAGGGGCCTGGCTGGATGCCCTTTCGGATATTGCCCTCGGGGGTCGATCGGGGGATATTGGCCTCCAATTCCTTCTTCGGCCGGCTGATATTCCCCTTCGGGGCCGCCAACTGGTCCCGCCCACGGGACAATGGGCAGTGCCTCGGAGAAACCGTAGTTTCCGAAAGGAAAGTCTTGCGTGACTTGAGAGAGGGGTTCCGGGAACAAATTGAAGGAGGGGCCGCTGTAATCGCCCCACGACGCTTGAGCCTGTCCCATCCCCGCTTCAGAGGTACCAACAACTCCCTGACTCACCCCTGAAGCCTGTCCAGAGGGATCACCGTATCCCTGGCTGACGCCCGTATAACCCATTCCCGGGCTTACTCCCGAAGACTGGCCCGATGCTTGGCGCAAAAAATTCCCGCAGCCTAAAGCCAATGTCGCAGCCTGTTGGCAAAGATCCTCGCCCATTGCGCTCACCAGATCCCTCCGCTCACTCAACTTCTGGAAGAATGCAAGCGAGGCATTAACCTACATCCAAAGAGATAAAAAATTAAGTAACTTCAATCAGACATTTATATTCAACTAATTTGGTTCAAGTCAGACTTGTTGGGCAACTTACGAGATTGTATGCCATACGCTCATCGATCTGACCCCTAGGCGCATACCTCTCCCCACGTTCAAAGTTTACAGGGGCTACTCTCCTCCGCGTGATGCGGTAGTACCACTCATCGTACTGATCGATGCTGATAACGGGGTCTGGCTCCGAGACGATGGCCGCCAGTGTGTCCTGCCAAGAAGTCCAAAGCTCTATTTCGGCCGCGCACAATTCGTACGCATTGGCGGTGCCAAACACTCCGACATCCGGTGGGTTCCTGTTAACCCTCATATCCGGGGCATCGACTGGCAAACCCTGCTCCAACTCAAAATGGCGCATTGCTCGGTCGGGCAGCTGCCACTCTGCGAGCTCGAAATGGATCAGGGGTGTGCGCTGCAACCCGGAGAGCGTGAAGACGAACGACTCTCCCACCCGTCGCGCCAAACGTATGTACGGTGCCCAACGCATTTGGCCCGGAGATAGACGGTCGAACTCCCCTCGATAGTACGTAATGTTGTGATGGGGATCGACTCTCCTCTTGTAGTGGCTAGCCCTCCGGCTGTACTCCCAAGCACACAACCGAGGCCAGACTTTGTCGGTTCCATCCCTACGCGTTGGTGCACCGGGAGCAAGGTGTTCGTAAGACCACACCTGAGAACATCAAAAAATTATATTTATATCGTCGATTCAACAAAAATAAAACACAATAACGAAGACATGATTTATATGATATACCTGCAATAGCGAGAGACATGCACATATGGCTTTGGAGTTGGGCCTCGTTGCCTTGTGCAATGCTCGGTACAGATACGAAAGAACCGCTGCACCCCAGGCATAATCCCCAACCTCCGACAGGTTACCCAACAACGGTAAATATTTCACGCTGACCGTGTTCTTCGACGTCGTTGGGAATAAAATTGCTCCCATCACCCACAAGAGGAAGGCCTTTGTGTACACCACAAGCTCACGGCCCGTATAGTTTTCCGGCAAAACCCCGTAGGTATCTACCAACCACTTCAACTTTATACCACCAGTGCTAAATTGATCCTGGGGTATCGAAGTGAAGAAGTCTCGCGCTGTTCTCTTATTCGTTGCGTCTGACGGAGGAGCAATTACCGGCCGCCCCGTCACCGGCAACCCCAAGATGAACCCTACATCTTCTAGGGTAATCGTCATCTCTCCGATCGGGAAGTGAAACGTATTCGTTTCACTTCTCCACCTCTCAACAAGGGCACCTATCAAGGCCCGGTCAAGCTGTTGAAAGATCTGCCCATGCGTGAAAATCCCAAACCCAATTCCACGCAGTATGCTTTTCTGGGAATTGTTCAAGGTCCATCTCGTGAACTCGCGAGATACTTCTACGGTGGTGAGAAGTTCTCTTTCCTACGAATTATTAATAAATACAATTTGAGCAAAATGAACGGTAAAACAACGTTCGTAATAATAAGAAAGTTGATAAATAATGTATCTTACTCCACCATCCCATATGAGCGTACTGATATGGTTGGCTTGGTCGTATAACACGGATGGATCTTCTGGTCCAGGGATAAATTCCATTTTTTGCAACTGAAACTATGGAATCGGATTTTACAAACGCTAGCACATGAACAAATACATACATATATAAATCCTCATCACCGCTAGCACATGCTCAATGCATAATCAAAACCACGCATAAAACGCAATATTGATCACAACTATAGATTAGAAACATGTAAAGGATTGATTTTGTGAACTTACGTGATCTATTAGGGGGGGATTAAAGCTGCTCTTATGAAGAAATTGCGCAGATCTGCTTGCCAACGCCGCTGGGAATATTTGTGAGTAGGAAGAACACGGGGAGAAGAAGAGTGTAGAAGTTATAGGGGGACTTTCTTTTGGGTTTGAATATATATATTTGCTGTCCGCTGGACAATATACATTTGCCGTCCGCTATATAGTATCGCGGGTCTGTTCCTTGTCCGCTATATAGTATCGCGGACGCTAGACTTTTGGTAGTTTTCTCTACGTCCGCTATACTATGTAGCGGACGACACATCTTCTCTACGTCCGCTACATAGTATAGCGGACGGCCCCGCAGAATGTTTTTGGTTGTGTTCTCTACGTCCGCTACTTAGAATACCACTACTTAGTTTTTTCTTCTACACTTTGTTCCACCTCTCCAAAACTTCGTTTTTTCTACACTTTTTTCAGTTTTTAAAACTGAAAAAAAGAGGGAAAAAAAATTTGTCAAACGGGGCCTTAGTTTTTTCTTCTACACTTACTTCCACCTCTCCAACACTTAGTTTTTTCTACACTTAGTCCAAACTGTCCGCTATATAGTATCGCGGATATACTTACCGCAGAAAATGGTTGGCACGGACCAGACATTTTTTTTCAGTTTTTAAAACTGAAAAAAAAAAGAGGGAAAAATTTTTTGTCAAACGGGGCCTTAGTTCCCGACCTTCCCGAACCCGGCCTAAGCGGAGGGCCCCTTATATCCGCTATATATATAGAACTATACAATGTGGCGTAATGTAATAAATTGGAATAAATTGGCGCCCGTAATGCAGTTTTAATAAATTGAAATAAATTGGCCCGAAGACTTGTTTTAGCGACATAGTACGTTAATGCTATTTTAATAAACTGACGCCCAAAGACTTGTTTTAGCGACGGAATCAACAATCTCAATTTTTCCAAAAAATAATGTACAATTCATAATCAACGATCTCAATATATCAATATATCGAGGCAACAAAAAAAGGCACAATTAACCAAGAAAAAATTTGAAAACATAATAAACAAGAACATAAATATTTTTATTATAATAAACTATGGTTCACAAATGGGGTACGAAAGCTTTTCACAAGCGCTCCGTTCAAAGATTACAACTTGAAAATCCCACCACCCAAGGTGTTCGAACACTACAAAGTCCCCGAGTTCGAGGCCATGCTGGCGCACGAAGACGTTCCAACCCTCTGCGAATTCCTTTTTTTGGGATCGGCCGGGCTTCAGCTTGATTTCAACCTGCCATGCCCCCTTGCGGCTATATAATCTTGCACTATCATGAATTGTTGTAAATTGATTGGTAAATGCTTCCGGTATGTCCTACCAAACACAAAATACAAAAAATAGGTTAGTTTTGGTTAAGAAAAACAAAAGATCAAACTTTTAACACACGAAAATACAGAGAAAGAGAAAGAGGGATAGCCTACAAGTTCATGCTCAAATCCCGGCATCATGACTTTGAAAAAGTGTTTGCCTACCAGGTGCAAGTTGCCAATATAATCGTAGGCGTAGGTGGTCTCCGATCCAGAAGCCATCGAGATCGTCGTTGAGGTGAGGACGGTGGTGTCGGCGGGGAGATGTGGGTGACCGGAGATGTGAGTCGCCGTAGATGGGGTAGCGGCTTTAGGTTAGATGTTCGAGAGAGGGGACGCCGTCCGCTACAATAATATAAATACCCCGATCTGATTAAATATTTATAGCAGGAGAGAGTTGACGCCATACAGATACCAGGGGACAGTTCTCGGGGCTCACGCCCGAGACTTTATAGGCGACCGAGGGGACAGGCCCTGACATGTGTCAGCCTAGAGATCGTCCGCCATACAGTATGGCGGACGCCTTTTCCTGACACATGTCAGGAACAGAAAGGCGTCCGCGAGACAGTCTCGCGGACATGGGAGGAGGGCAAAAAGGTAAAACTCCCGTCCGCGAGACAGTATGGCGGACGGGGATCAGTTTTGGAAAAAGGCGCGATCTGGACCGTCCATCTTTCAGGATGGACGGTCAGATCGCGCTAGCAACTTAACTCCATTTGCTAGCGCTATCAATGGATCAGCTCCCTATATATATATATATATATATATATATATATATATATATATATATATATATATATATATATCTTGCCCTGATTAGCTAATAACCAAAGTAGAATAAAACCTGCTCACCCTAAATCAGACTTCTTTTCTAATTCTATCATTTCAAAGCCATTACTCACTACATATCGCATCATTTACACTATAGCTCCTGTAATGTAAACATGGAGCCAATAGACTAATTATATCCAGTATTGCAGTAGAGTCAATAATGATAAAATACAAGCCATGCCTACTTGAAGAAAAATCAACTAATAAAAACTTTATAGAAGTGCAGATTTGTTAGATACTAAGACTTAGAAAATTATATGTATTTTTTTACTACCATTGTGATGCACACCCTTCTGATATAGTTTCATGTTCAACTGTTAGGAAGTAAGCCCTAAAATTGGTATTCTGTTAATCCAGTAGCAATCATGTTGAAAGCCCAAACAATGTATGAAAAGAACAAGTATTCCCATAAACCATGAGCACCCAAAACGTACTTTAGCCTAAGAAAATTATAAATTAACCTTAAGAAAATTTATTATTGGGTTATTGTTTTTTTCTTGAAAACATAATAATGTTTAAACTACGCTCAAACTGATCCGAACCGTTCGGTTTGAACTGTGCAAACTGAACCATTCAAACATAGGTGTCTTGGTTCAGTTTGGTTTAAGAATTTGTGAACCGAGGTTCATTGGTTCGGTTTGTGGGTTGACCCCCAAACCAAACCGTACTCACTCCTACATTTAATTTTCCACTAACTCATTTTCTTTCTCTTAACCCACATTTTTACACTATTTCTCTCTCCATATTTAATACTCTACTAATTTATTTTCTATCTCTTGACTCACTTTCTTCACATCCTCTCGCTAAAGATAGAATGAAAAATATACAATCTATGACCAATATTTTTAATCTGCGTGCAAAAAAAAAAGTGATTGAATTATCTGGGACAGAGGGAGTACTAAACAAGAGAGTGGTTGATTAATGGTCAAATATGATTAAATTTAAATCGAATCATGTTTGAAGTGTTTGACAAAAAAGAGTAAACTCATTAAACTTTTTTCGATGTGCTAATCCATAATCTTCATTTTGTTGAATGCTGACTTAATTAATATTTGGAGAATCATGTTTCATTAAAAGAATTATCAAAATATCCTCACATTAAAAGAGACAATAAATGCTCACTTTCAATTTGAATACAATATATACTAATTTGCCGTACTAAACCTACTTTAATTCTTTTTTATCCAAACACCTTCAACAACTTTTAATCTATTATACTTAAAATAAATTAAAATTAATTTTAAAAACTGATTCCGATTTAATTAAAAATTTAATTTTGAGAATCAATTGTAAACTGTCTCTTATATATAATGCATAATTTTTTTTAAAATAAAATTTATATTATTAACTTATGTTTACACGTACACTTTCGTGTGGCACGGTAAAAACAAAAAAAACCAAGAAGCCGACAAACGACGTCTCGCGACCCTCGTCGCCATATAAGCTTCCTTTTTCCACTGCAAACCAGCAAGCAGCATCTGTAACCTCTTTCTCTCTCCAAACAGAATCCAGACATCAATATCTAGTTACACACACAGTGAGTGTGTTGTGCGTGCTTTTGCAGAGAGAGGAAACAGATGGTTAGGGTTATGCCCATGGCGTCATCCATTCGCCCATCTCTGGCCTCCATCAGGCTGTCTGCTCTGCGGCCCTGTTTCGCCGCGTCCTTCTTCCCGCACAGTTCCCCTCAGAGCCTCCGTTGTTTGAGCAACAATCTCAGCAGCGGTAAAAGTCCTGCTGTGACCTTTTAAAGCCCTAGAATCCGCTCAATTACTCTATTTTTATTTGCATATTACGAGTTCGTATTAGGTGTATGTGTAAATCAATACCTTCTGTAATTCGGATATTTGAATGCATAGACATTGGCCTTAACTGCCCTTTTGAGTTTCATACTGGCATCGCTGTTCTGTTGGATTTTTCTGACTTGTTATGAATTGCTAAGATAGATTTAGTCCTAGCTAAATATGGAACTGAACTCAAATAGTAGTCAAAATTAAACAAGTGTTGTTGGGAAAGTAAAAACAATTGGTGAAGTCAACATTTAAATGTACGTAGAACATCTTAGGGAATTCGCGAGAAAGCCAGATGGGAAAAACCAATGAACGTAGGGAGTAGTATATGCGCAGAAGTGTAATCGACTGGAGTTGGTATAGTGACTCAAAAGGTGGAACAAGGGGCATCTAAGATGGGAAAATTGACAATATAAGAATGACCACATGCTAACTGAATGTGCTTTTACCTTTACGAGACCACTATTATGGTGAAATTAAGACGTGAGTTTGTGTTTGACTTTTGGTATCGGTTCTTTTTTCATCTCATTGTTCCTATATGTTAAGCTGATACAATTCTAGGGATATTATTGTAGCTCGTATATATTCGAGTACTGGCTATCTCGTAATGTGGTGTTGGAGTGAGGAAGTCTAGGAAGCAGGCCAATGAAGAAAGGGGGAAGGCTATGAGGGCTTAGACCAGATGAGTGGAGGCAAAGGTATCAAGCTTATGATGCTTACAATGAAGCTTTTCCTTGGAGACTACAATATATATATGGCGATCGGGTTGTGTCATGGTAGAAATATCCACCTTGAAGCTTTTTCCTTGATTATGCGATGGATTCACTTGGTCTTTGGAATTTGGAAGCATGCACAGTTGGGTACCGAGGAAAGTTATCTGGTTGAAAGGAGTAGCTATTAAGTATATGATGGAGCGTTAACCAAAGCATGAGAACTAGTGCTGGTAGACTACTAAACTTCCAATTACGAGTCAACTTCACCATGGATCAGCTTCAAGCCATTTTTGTCAACATTTTAGGGTTTCCCTAATTTTGTATTCCTAAAAAGATCCCCAACTTTCCATTAATGTAGATCCTGATCCTACGTGCATTTCAGAGGATCTCGCTGGAGGATTCTAGCTGGAGGAACTTCTGCTTCTTGTTATTTCTCTTTTTCGTTCTCATCTCTCTCTGTTTTTTGGTTGAGTGGACTGCTGTTTCTGTTTCTTAATTTCTTAAAGTTTTTGTTTCTTCCTTCCCTGCTATTTCCTTTCTCTCATTGTCCTTTTTTCAACTAAGAAGAAAGATTAACAGTTTTGTAATTTCTTTCCAATCAACTTCTTCAATTTGTCGCTTCCCTCCTTTCTTCACTATTTAAATTGGTATTGAAATTTGCTTCTTACTTGATTTCAAAAATGGATTCAAGTGATGCTAGTAGTGCACTAAGTTTAGCTAGGGAAGACGACCCACGTTAACCTACATGGAGGTTTGTAACAAGGTGTAGCAAGGCTGCACAAGGTGGAGGAAACTTCACTTGGAGTGCAATCTTAGATGTGGAATCTGCTAGAAACTTCGTAAACACATACATATAAAACACTTCAGCGGTGTCCGACATTTGATTTTACAGGAATTGCTTTGTCTGTTCCCTGTCTGTGTCAGTTGTCGGACATGGTGTCTGTGTCCGAGCTATCTAGGTATCCTTTTAAGTGTAGGATGAGGTGTGGAAAGGGCTATCTTAGGTTTTCTGGATCAATCAAGATTGATGAAAAATGTTGCCCATAGATTAAGAGCAAGTTAATTAAATTGAAGAAGAACTTAATGGACTGCAGTGAGGCTAGCTATTGTGTGTGGTCAACATTGTTGGGAAACTAAGAGACATCATACACATAAAGATGATCGTAAGTGGCATAAGAGGGGTAAAATTAAGAAATGATGATATCCTTGAGAAGGTGGAGTTGGCACCAATATGGTAAAAATATGAGAGAAAGACTTTGAGATGGTATGGTCATACTTCATACATGCCTTAGATGCTTTATTAAGAAAAGTTATATGTGCCAAGTTTGTAAGGTAAGATGGTAGTGGTAGACAGAGAAGTAGTGAGAAAAGACTTGAGTGATTGGATTTTATTAGAGAACATGTGCATAGGTACGGTAGAATCAAGAATTGAAGGAAAATGACTCATATAGCCAACCCAACTTTTCTGGATTAAAAACCTAGATGATGATGCTGAGTGTAGGAAATTGGGGAGCTTTTGAAAACCAAATTGGCTAGAAAGGAAGCAAGAAGGAACTAAGGAGGCTAGTCATAAGACTTATTAAATTCTATATGTTAAAGCTAAGAGAACAGAAAGTAGAGTCTTGAACCATATTAAGCATATCAAGGATGAGAATCAGAGGTTATTTGGAAAATAAGACGAGGTCAAAGACTAAAGAGAGATGGAGAAGTTACTTAGACAAATTATTAAATGGAAGCTATTTTAGAACTGGTTCATTCTTTTTATTATACTCATTAGAGGTTTATTGTACAAGTTGAAATTTTTTTGAGTGAAAGAAGCTCTATAGCGCTAGATGGTGTTTCCTATCAAGGTTTGGATATGTTTGGGTTATGTGGATCTAGATTGGTTGCTAGGTTGTTTGATAAGATTTTAAATACTAGTAAATTGCTTGAAGAGCGGAAGAAATACTCTTAGATACTTAAAGTAAGACCAAAGGAGATACTCAAAGGTGGACCAACTACAGAGGAATTAAAGTTATCTATCTATACTATATATAAAGAGAATGGTCCTTTTGGTGTAACACCCCTTTTGGACTTACATAACTACCTATCTAGAATAGTGACACTTGGCACTATGAGAAAATTCTTAAAAAATGACACGAAACAAAAACATTAAATATTGGGTTTCACATTTTAGAACACTTATATGTCATGCTTGATTTTTTAACAAATCTTAATTTTACAACTTTATTTTTGCACGCGCATTGCGTGTTCCACAATGCTAGTGACTAACAGTGTAAGGCTATGAGTGGACTCAGAGTAGAATAAGGCTTGAGTATCTTAGAATCAGTCTGGCTTCATGCTTGGGAGATCCTTTATGCAAGCTATTTTCCTTATCTGGTGAGTAGTGAATAGAGGGAGAGAAAATAGAAAGATTGTTGACATGATCTTTATGGATTTGAATAAAGCATGCAATAAGGTACCTAAGGAAGTTTGTGGTGGGTTTTAGAGAAGATATGAGTTCCTCGTGCTTCTTCGACCTTCTCTTCCATTTGCGTAAGTCTTATTCTTTGAAGCATTACATCTCATACACATAGAGGTCAGACGGCTTTTCCTCATGCTTTGGAGTTTCAAAGATTCACCGTTTATTTTCTCACAGGCTTAACTTTGTTTATCCAGCTGTTCCGCAGTCACAAATTTTCAGACTTAAATCTTCGAAGTCATTAAGAGGAGATGGAAACCGGATGACAGTTAGTATGGCAGGAAACATGGCACAAGCAAGCACTACTACGACCCAGGAAAATGTGTTAGAGTGGGTCAAAGAGGACAAGAGAAGAATGCTCCATGTTGTTTATCGTGTTGGTGATATGGACAGAACAATAAAGTAAATTCGTCCTATTCTTTTTTTCTGTGATCTTTATCTGTTAACTATGTCATCTATAATGTTTTCACTGCACTTAATCGGTCGCTGCAGATTCTACACGGAATGCCTGGGGATGAAGCTCTTAAGGAAACGTGACATACCTGAGGAGAGATATACAAATGCCTTTCTTGGATATGGACCAGAAGATTCTCACTTCGTTATTGAACTTACATACAGTAAGAGATCGTAAAACTCCTTAATAGAATAATGTTTTCAAGAATAGGAACATTGTACTGTATCTTGTACAAGCCATTGAATCTGCAATCGTTCAACTATGCTGCCAGACTATGGAGTTGACAAGTATGACATTGGATCTGGATTTGGCCATTTTGGTATTGCTGTCGACGATGTAAGCTACTGTTGCTTTCCATATCACTGCTGAAATATACTTCACTTTATCAACCTTATACTTCTTGTTCAATAGATCCTTTCCACATTATTTTGCACCTGAACTACGAGCCTTTGCATAATAGGTGTATGTTTTGCACCTGTTTTGTTCTATAATTGAATTAGAATATCAAGAGTGTTTACTTTTTAGTAGTCCTTGTCCTCATATGTGCGTCCTTTTTTTTTTCTGTCATCGTTGAATCTGACTTAACCCTGATAAAGTAGTGGATTACAGGATATTATCCCTTTACACTTTTTTGTCCTTCTCATTAACTATTACGTGTGCTTGAAGGTTCTACCTGTATATTGCCACAGAATAATTCAATTTTCTGCTAGCCCAAAGTAGATGCATGTCTGTGAATTGTCTTTTTCTTATTTATGCCACTGAAGCATTAATCTACAGTCTTGGGTGTGAATAGGTTGCTAAGACTGTGGATCTCATAAAGGCTAAGGGTGGCACTGTAACCCGGGAACCTGGTCCTGTCAAAGGTGGGAGTACTGTCATTGCATTTATTGAAGACCCTGATGGTTATAAGTTTGAACTTCTAGAGAGGGGTCCTACGCCTGAGCCACTATGTCAAGTAATGCTTCGAGTTGGGGATCTTGAACGTTCTATCAACTTTTATGAGAAGGTGAAAGTTACTCTGGTGAAGTAGGAAAATTGTTTGTCATGGTCAAAACACTCCCTTTATTACAGTATTGCATAAGATTTACATTGAATCTCAACCTTTTCATTATTTTTTTTAGGCTTTTGGCATGGAACTTCTACGCAAACGAGATAACCCTGAATATAAGGTAACTTGGCATTCTGCATTAGATGATTATGATGAGCAAGTTTGTTTACAATTGGGATTCTCTTCGTGTAGCAGCTTGTGTTGTGTAGCCTCTCTAGTTTGCTCAAATTGATTACTTTTAACATTTCGGTCAATCATTTTCTGTGAATGTTGAGAGAAATTCAGTCGACATTAACTACCACTCTATTAAGGAATTGCATTCCTAGTTAGATTGCCTAATTAGTTTGGGGAGTCGATTGTTGCCTCAGCTTGGTGACGTCATAGAGTTTCTAGTTCCACTGTCCCTTGGAGGATTGCGAGATGTGTTCCATGTAGAAACACAGAGAAGAAGCAAAGGTATGTTTAACAGGTGGATGGAAAGAAATGTTTAAGAATGATAAGAGAATACGTCTTTCTCTCTCTAGACCCGCTTGTTAGAATTCTGGTCCTCTGGCCTATATACACAGAGAACGGAATGGAATAAGGGCGACGTAGGTGCCAGGGTCCTACTTCTAGGTCTAGTCCTACTTCTAAGCACGGAGACCTCACTCTTGATAAGGGCCATGACATTTTGACATGTGGAAATGCCATGCCTCCAAGGGTCCCCGAAGTAGATTCCTTATCGCAGTTCATGTCATGTCATTCTGAGGGCAAGTGACCAATCACAATTAATAGTAGGCCGGAGATGTATGACAGTTGATGCGGGAATGCGATCCTTTGATGCTGCTAGTGTCTTCCGTGTGGAGAGTGAAGTGGCCTTTTGCTTCATGTCATTTATCAAGTTTTGCTACGTTCATTAAGGGCACTAGCTTTACTGTTTTTGAAGTACTTGATGACTTGAGCCTTTTGATCAAGTCATAGCTTAGAATCTGCTTTGGCATCAAGGATCATCTTCCGATATATGCTGAATTTTTTTATTATAACTTGTGTCTCTACCTTCTTCATGGTATTTGGGATTCTTGATCAATTTTCTTTGTAGTAAAGTACTAAAGCTTGTGGCTGTTTTGTTTTCCTTTTCTTTTCCCTTGATTCCCTTGTATTTAAGCCCTTTTCCTGCGGTAGCATGTTTTTGCATCTGTCTTGATGATGTAACTTATGGTCATCTTTGCAGTATACTATAGCAATGATGGGCTATGGCCCTGAAGATAAAAGTGCTGTCCTAGAGTTGACTTACAACTATGGTGTCACTGAATATGACAAAGGAAATGGTTATGCTCAGGTTGATTCCATTCCCTTGCCCTTCAAACCTGTTCTCTTGGCACCTTACCATGTGCAATAGTAATATCTTTTCCACCAGTATGGACCCATCTTAAGAGTCAAATAAGCTGATATATCTGCTGTATGTAACAGATAGCAATAGGCACAGATGATGTTTATAAAACGGCAGAAGCTGTTAAGCTCTGCGGTGGGAAGGTTACAAGAGAACCTGGACCCCTACCTGGTATCAACACCAAGATCACTGCTTGCCTGGATCCTGATGGTTGGAAGACGGTATGAAATATGTCTTTTAAACATGTGTTCATGATGGATATATATGTTTTTTGCACAAGTAAATGAGCTTCTTTGTCTAGACGTCTGCAACACATTAAGTTTTGATTCTTCACTAACTGTTTCAAACTTAGTTAGACTTGAATAAATAAATGCGTAAAGAGTATTATCATTTGTTTAGCATAGTTTTAGATAGACAATAAGACTTTCTTTAAAGAATTGACTTGAAAAGAGCTTGATTTTCATGTATTCTATCACTTGTTCCATGCATCTCTATCCAACTAGCGGGATCAAGAGTTTGGGACGAGATCCCATGGAGTAAATCGCAAAAGCGAGTTTACGTCACCATATTAGGAGTTTCCTACAACTAAGGTTTCAAATATTAAACTATCGATACAGTAAATAAAAAGTAGTGATCGACCCACATACGCAAAAGATATATGACTCCTGGTGTTTGGAGACAGGTGTGAGCTTTGCTCTAGACAATTAAATCATACTTCACCAATGTCTAATCAGGACGAGTAGTTGGTTTAATAAATCATATACTTGAACAATATGTAATCTGTGAAACTTTCATGAAGTTTACAGACGCCCTACCTTTGGAGCAATATGCGCCGTCTGCTCTTTTCTTCTTCTGGGGTTTTAAGAGGGACGGGATTGAGTTAGTTGCTTCATCTCTAATTTGTTCCGACTGGGCTTTAACCCTGATTTATAGTGCAGGATGGTATTCCTGCTCTTTTGGACTCAGTTGAGGCATGACTTTACTTCTTTATGGCAGAAGCAACTGGTTGACTTATTTTGTGACCGAGTGAACAGTAGTACCTTTTGGCCTTATTTTGACAAGGATGGGGAGGCAAGAAAGTTGGACATAGCGCTCACACGATGAATTAGTCTAACGCCTGATAAAGAATCGGCTAATTGGACTTCTTGTATGTAGTTGCAACAGTGTGCATCAGTTAGTTGGTCTGACATCTTGACCTTAATCGCTGCAGGTTTTTGTTGATAACATCGATTTTCTGAAGGAACTAGAATGAGTTCTCGTGGGGGAATCGTCTCGTCGAGCGTGCAAAGGGGTCAACTCCCAGAGATGTACATGGTTCTCAAAGTGAAGCGACACTGCTGGTTTTGGTCGATACGAAAGGAATCTCCAGGAAATCCCACCAGCAGAGAGTGTACTGAATTTTGGTTTTGTAGATATAAAATTACCATGACTGTCAGCAGTAGCCAGCAATACGCATCATCTTGTCGTAGATAGCCTGAGATACTAAATTTATCTATTTATTTTTGTTTCATGGCTCCTTTTATTTATTTGCTTATTCATTTATTTATTTATCAGTGAAACACCCAAAATTTTGCCTACCAACCACCAAAATTGTTAGAAACAGGGGTTAATTGTGTACCGGGAAAGTATGGTTCAATAAGATGAAAATTTACCACCTTATTTTTTAAAGTACTTTTACAGTGTATGCCTAAGCGTTGAGAAGCGATACCCTAATTAGTGTTCGTGTGTGATAATATATCACAGAATTCTTGGAGGATAAGTCAAGGTTATAATTTTAAAAGTTTAGTACAAAACCTTAATTGTAACCCAAAGCATAATGAGAACTCCTGTTGGCAGACAATTTGATTATATTTCATTAACGCAAAAAAAAAAAGCAAAAAATCCATATTCTCCCAATTTAGTGATAATAAAAATTAGTGAATAAGAGAGAAGAATCTGATTCAAAAGAAAGCACATCACATTAGTTTATTGGTTCTAAGAAACTAGTCTCTTCATTCGCTTATTATTTTTAACGTTTTACAAAATCTTGCTAGAGAATATAGTAAGTACTGAAGTTAGAATAAAAACGATAGAGTTAATTGTTTATTTTCATTTTTGTGAAGACGAGCAATTACAAACCATTACCATCATTGTCTAAACAGAGAATAAGGAAATTTGGGTATCACATATTGTACACCTGACAAACGGGTGCCCGCGCGTATAACCCAAAGCCAATACAAATCTGGTGAATATGGCTACAATTTTTACCCGACTTTTACTGGTAGCATTTTTTTAAACCCATATGCCATCCGCTTTGGACCGAGTATATTCACGAGTAATCCAAGAGTATTTTTTTCCCTTTCTTCTTCCTTCCTTATTTTTCCTAACAACCACAAATTACTCAAAACTAATCCAGATGCACTCGGACAGACACACTCACACACTGAATAAACAACACACACGCACGACAGACACACAAACAAGCGCATCATTGACACACGTACATATAAAGAACACACAACAGACACTGACACACGCACACAAACTAGACGCACACATATACAGAGGCACGCACACTAGATGCAACTACATACATAGAACACACGCACATGCGTGCGTGCGCACACAGAGAGAGAGAGAGAAGGTGACGGACGTTGGTAAGAGGCATCAGATTGTGCGACAGTGGCTTGTTCACTGGTACCTAGTGGTGGGAGGAAATAGTGTTAGAGTAGTCGTGTGATAGGGTGAAACAATTAAAATGACTGAAAGACTAAGCTAGAATGCAAAGTATAATTTACCGGTGAATATGAGTGTGTTTAATAACGCTATTAAGCACTTAAAACTTAAAATTTTCAATGATTCTCACTTAAGTGTGTTTGATAACGCTAAACCTTGTATCACTTAAAAAATTAAATTTCTACCAAAAATAGATTAAAATTTTAAGTCAGGGTGGACTTATTTAATACTGATCACTTAATTTTAAAATGAGATGGTTAAAAGTTATTTGACATATTTTTACGTAAAAAAATAATTATCACCACGATGCCGCCTCAATTAATTTGCTGGCAACACTGCCTCCACCAAAATACAACCACCACCACAATCATTATTTCATTTTGCTACCATCACCACAATTACCATAATCTAACCACTATCACCACCACCACCGACCATCACAAGGACAAAGTCACCTCTACCATATCGTCGTTGTTGTCACCACATCTATTTCTGACAAAAACATCTAAAGATCCATCACACTAAAACCATTGATATGACTACCATGTCGCTGCCTATCACTATCATCACAGTTACCAACAACCATCATTGACACATTTTTGCCGTCATTGTCGCCGCCACTACTCCATCGTCACTATCACCATCACCACCAACACAATTTTAGTCGCCCAAAAAAAATTATAAAGTACATAAACAAATACATAGTTTTGGTAAAAAAAGATAAATTTATAAATAAATAATTTTCAGACATATGCTTTTAATTTACCAAACATGTTAACTTATTTTTCAATAAAAATTCAGTCGCTTAAAGTTTTCAGTTTTACGAATTCAGTATTTATTTTTTTCTACACTTAAATTTCAGTTTTATCAAACAGTCCCTATGTCTATTCTTGACCTGCTCTTACCTAACCCTTGCAGAACCGATAAAGATTATTTTAGCAAATCTACTTATGAACAAAATAAATGTCCATCTCAATTTTTTGATTATGGCCTGGATCTACCCACAGGTTACAGGTAAGCTTTGCGAGATATATAATATTGGCATAACTTAGAGGGTATAGATTCAGGAATTTATTTGAAAAATCGAATAGGAATATGGAAGATTTTAAGATGTTACTATAGAGGTGTACTATACCGCCATAACGCTTCACACCAAATTCTTATAAACCCTAACGCCATTGCGGTAGAGCCTTTCACCTTTGGCTCAACAAAAGATGAGCTCCTCCCTCGTTCATTAATCTCTCTGGTACTACCACCTATAATAAAGCGCTGATTGGGTCCCCAAATATGAAGGACGATGACGAAATGAAGGGCACGAAAGACGACGTACAGCCTGATTCTTCTGCCAAGGCTCCTTATCAACAACCAAAATCAAGCAAGAAAAGAAAGTCTAAAGAGATTGCCATCTTTGGCAATTACAGAAACTACTACGGATATCGGGTAAAACCCCTTCCTGACCATAGCTGATTGGCAATTTTCGTGTATATATGTGTACTTACATGTGTTTTCTTAAGCTTTGTACGTAGTCTTTCTTTTAGTGTTTTAGAGTAATTGAGTTCAAAACTTGACACCCTTTTTGCTCTTCTTGAGTTTTGTTCGCAGTTCTTGATGTTTCATGCAGATGGGTTAAGACATTCACACCCTCTTTGCTTTCCTTGAGCTTTGTATGCAGTTCTTGATGTTTCATTTGATTGTGTTCAGGAATTCACACACTTTATGGTTTTCTTGAGTTTTGTACGTAGTTCTTAATGTATCATATTAATTGGGTTCAGAAATTTACACCCTTTTTGCTCTTATACTTCTGAACTTGGTTCTTGATGATTCCTACTTTTTGGGGTTAGAATTTTGTAACGTACCGGGGCAGAGGAAGACAGCATCGTTGGGATACTTAGCTCAATAAACAAAGACGGCACCGTTTGGCTCAGTTGTAATATCCCTTTAAAGGGGGAAGCAGAACTTGTACTGGGCGGGCATGAAATGAAAGCAGAAACCTTTCTCTCTCTCTAAGAAATTCTCCTCCTTCTCTCTCAATTCTCAGCTTCTATCTCCTCCTCTTAGCTCATCTCTCCCTAGTTTCAATCCTGCAATTCCAAATTGAAGCCCGAAATCACCATGGTAGTAGCGTTTCCTGACCGATACGCTACAAATGGTATCAGAGCCTCTTAATTGGGGCCTGAACCAGTCGTTAATTGTAAGAAATTTTCACTTCCTGCACTACACCAGTTCCGCAAATTCAGTGAGTAATTAAAGATGTCTTGTCCTGTGAAGAACACTCCAATTTCTGAAGCTGAGGGTCACAAATTCCTGGAGGTAATGGGAAATCGGTTGGCGGCATATGATGTCCGTATGGCTTCTGTCGAAGTTGCCACGGGGGATTTGCAAAGAAGCAACTCTACCTTGCTCCAGAGTTTCACAGAAATCAAGTTTCAATTAAGGAACTACATGGCACATATCAACTCCACCATAGAACCTCCACCGCGTCAAGGTCGAGGTGAACCTAGCCAAAGCCAATTCCAGTATTACATGGATATGCGAAACTCTGCTCTTCACTCAAACGCAAAGTTAAACGCAACCAACACGCAGTCGGTGAATCATGCAAGGACGAGCGAAATGCAGTACTCTGTGGAGCATCTACAAGGTACACCACCTCCTATCATTCAGTGTCGCAATCATACCACAAAATATCTAATGGAGCTAGATAAAGAAGAGGATCAATTCATTGATGCTCTACGCTGCTGTGAGATCGAGTGCCGAATTCAAGGTCGAAATTTGATAGAAGATGATATTTGGCAGATCGAGCAATCACACGATATTTCATTGATGAACCTTTTCTCGTATCGACAACAGATGTCATCCGTCCGTAAATACGTAGATGATTTTCTGTTGCTTAGGTCTTGGGTTTCAATTTATCTAGGACGAGAACCTTCTGAGGAAATCACTGTCAAATGTTTTGTTGATGGTCTCAAGGCCGAAATCAAAGATCTGGTGCATAAATGGAGTCTTGTGACCTTATCAACAGCCATTTTTGTGGCGAAAAACGTGAAAATTGCTTGTGAAGCCAAGGTGTTTGACGAAAGGTCCAAGAGAATGCTCACTGGCCATTGCTCATTTATTCCCGTTTCTGAATCAACATCTCAAACTACGGACACGACAAAGATTCAAGACACAATACGGAGGTAGATGGAGATGCATCGGACGCGGGAGAACACTCACCGATTATTGCAGATGGTGATTATCTTGTTTTTCCTGGAAGTGGTAATCAATTTAAGGACGAAGTCAATCATTACATCGACTATATAGAGAAGATACCGCCAAGTACTGGCTGGGCGAAGCACTCAAGGGATATTTTAGATGTTGGTGCTGGAGTTGCTAGCTTTGATGGCTATTTGGTTGACAAAGGCTTTATTACTATGTCATTTGCTCCAAGGGATGAAAATGAAGCTCAGAGCCAGCTTGATGAAATTGTTGGTACAGGTGCTCAAGGTTCCCTCAGTACGTTTGTGTTTGATCCGGGTGG
Organism: Escallonia herrerae; assembly: GCA_033070095.1. Lineage (NCBI taxonomy): Eukaryota > Viridiplantae > Streptophyta > Magnoliopsida > Escalloniales > Escalloniaceae > Escallonia > Escallonia herrerae. The sequence continues at coordinate 26,961 of JAVXUP010003061.1, read as the reverse complement.
AGAAGTTAAAAGGCTAAACGATGGGCAGCTTGGGTTCCCATCCTTGAGGACAAGGATGATTTCAAGGGGTTGGGAATGTAACGTACCGGGGCAGAGGAAGACGGCATCGTTGGGATACTTAGCTCAATAAACAAAGACGGCACCGTTTGGCTCAGTTGTAATTTCCCTTTAAAGGGGGAAGCAGAACTTGTACTCGGCGGGCATGAAATGAAATCAGAAACCTTTCTCTCTCTCTAAGAAATTCTCCTCCTCCTCTCTCAATTCTCAGCTTCTATCTCCTCCTCTTAGCTCATCTCTCCCTAGTTTCAATCCTGCAATTCCAAATTGAAGCCCGAAATCACCATGGTAGTAGCGTTTCCTGACCAATACGCTACAAATTTCCACTCGTGTTTTGTTCTTCTTGAGTTCTGTATGCAGTTCTTGATATTTCATGTTAGATAAGTTTAGAAGTTCGCACCCTTTTAGCTTCTCTTGGTTATGTACGTAGTTCTTGATGTTCCCTGTACATGGGGTTTAGAAATTCACATCCTTTTTGCTAAGTTCCCACCTAAGTAAATTTAGCAATTATGAAATTTGCGACGAGTTAAGCTTAGGCAGATAGGGATCCCAACCTTAATTCCAGTTGCTTCCATAATGATGTCCGGCTGTCACAGTTCACATTTATCTAAAGTTGCATTACCGCATTGTTAAGAATCACCTCTTGGGACTAAGGTTGGGACTTTATCTTTGTTCTCTAATTTTGAGTCTTCTTAGGAGAAATATTTGCGTTGGCGTGGTGTAATTTTTACACCAATTTTAACTCTGACTCAATAGTCAATTGTGGATCTTAAAAATGAGTTAAAAAGTAAAGTGACTCACGGGGTGGAGATTGTATAAAATAGTGAAAAGGGGAGAGGGACTTCCGGGGGTCGTGAACTACTTCTTCACATAGAGGATTCTGAAGTAATGGTTGAAATTTATTGTGGTTTTGTTTGTATTGTAGATTGATCAGGAGTTGAAGGAAGATCCTCGGATAAAGGTTCTTAAAAAAGAGTGGTTTCAAGGCAAGGACTGTCTTGACATTGGCTGCAACAGTGGTGTGATCACGATTACTATAGGTAACCCGTTTTTTTATGGAATTTCTGTGGCATGTAGCGGGTTTCATGGTTATACTGCATCTTTGCTCCGCTGATTCGTGGGATGTCTTTATTTTTTTGGTTGTTTGAGATAAATTTCCATCTTGTACTGCTATGTTTTACGTTGAAGATGTTGCCTATATCTGTTTTTTAGTCTTGGGTCTCTTTGGAGTTGCTTGGTTTAAACTAAGGCTTTAATAGAACTCTTCGTCATGTCATTTTTTTTTTATCTAAACTTAAGATTGATTGTGAAGAAACTTGAAGCTTGTTTCTCTAAAAAGTAAAACTATACTGTAATTCACGGCTTTTTACACTGGATTACCCTTGAAACTATGCACCAACCAATCATTGCCATCTTAATTGACCTTCCTTTGCCGTTGGTCCAGACAGGGTTGTACTATATTTGAGCGGCTAAGATAATGACCAGCTTTGTATACTTTATTGGAAAAACTCAATTACGATGTGAAAAATATGAATTCCTTTTTGTAGCTGAAGCCACATTTGTTTTTCATATGTTTTCGTTGCATGTGAAACTGCATGTGTTGGTAACATAATATCTAGGTGTCTTTGCACAGCTGGAATCAGCGCTTATTTTAATCTTGTTATTCTTCTGCATCTACAGCAAAAAAGTTTTGTTGCCGGAGCATCCTTGGAATTGACATTGATTCAGGTATGAGTTTTAAGCACAATAAAGTACAGATATTTTATTTTGTTTTGTTGGTTTCTGCATCAGAGTTTCAGTTGCGTATTTTGTGTTAAAAAACAAAAAAAAAAAACAATTTAACTACATTACTTAATGCTTTCCTACTATTCTTTCTCCAGCATCCTGGATCAATGGGAAAACAATATTGGAGATGTATTCGTTTATTAAAGTTGGTATTATTTGTTCAATTGTTTGACATGTTAATATATTAACACCTTGCATTATTAGTTTTGCCACAAATTCGGACTATGTTTATCTCCTACTACAGGATTTTGCTCCATAATCATATGTATTCACTTTCTAATGCGTTTTAACATTCTGTAGGGTCGAATTTGAACTTTTGAGCTGGTTTAAATTTGAGGCAATACTTTGCTTGCTTATTCAGTTCATTTATGGTTACTGGACTAGATGACTTTGCAATCTGCTCTTGCAATTAGTCGGAATAGTTTGTGTCATTTGCTCTTAGAAAGAAAACAATATTCAAATTTGAGAACTAGAGTGTTTTAAGTAAAAATCACTAACATGTGATGCTTTAAATTATCGCTGTTTTGCCTCTTCTAGCTCGAATTGAGGATGCATATTGGAACCTAAGAAATATGAAGATGAGTGATCGTAAGATGCGTAAGAAGATTTCTGAAGTGGAAGGTGCCGGTGATGTAAATGGTGTAAAGCACCTTGTAAATGAACCACCAAGTGAAGATCCTGCTTCTTCTATTCCGCTTGACAATGTTTCATTCCGAAAGGAAAATTTTGTTCAGAGTCCACGCCCATCAGAGGAGCGCTACGATACAATTATTTGGTAAGCACCTCGTGCTTTAGATCTACTTGTTCAATTGTTTACCTAAAAAATAGTTCTTTGGTGGTGATCTACAAAATTGTTATCAAACGATTTCTTTATCAAAACATATATAACTTTTAATTACAATAAAAATGTTTAGTCAGGGGGGGGGGGGGGGTAGTTGATTTGGGTGTTTTTTGGGGGGCCGGGGGGTTGGGTTGACTACAGACTCAGATTCCAATATCTCTATTTGTTTTCCTTTAGTTTATTATGATCTGAAGTCCATATTTCTGTGTATTTCCGTGTATTTCTGAGATCTCTGTGCCAGAAAATGAGTAACAAGCTATGTTGCATATGCCTCGTAAGTGTTTTTGCGTTTTGAGAAATCATATTCATGAGATGAGTGTTTCTAATGTCCATTTTTCTCGTGGTATTGTGTTTTATACATTAGCTTCAGCTTTGTTTGATCACTTTCCTCGGATTTATGTGTTCTTATTTCGAGTTCAATTGAATTTGCGTATCACATTGCAGTTTTAGTGTAACAAAATGGATCCATTTGAACTGGGGCGATGATGGATTGATAACATTATTTTCGAAGATTTGGAGGCTGCTTCAACCAGTATGTTGTTTGTTTTGGTTTTTCCCTTTTGATTTATGTATCTCGAACTGTTAAATCTAATTGCATTTTACCTTGGTCAGGGTGGCATTTTTATTTTGTAGCCCCAACCATGGATATCGTATAAGAAGAACCATCAGGTTTCTGAGGTATGAATATCATCTCCAGTGCTTATGTATTCAACTGAGAATTTGAGAGGGGTTGGTGAGTTGCCTTTATTGTTGGAGAGATGTTTATAAGGACCACTGCAGCAGTGTACTGTTATCTAAACGCTTCTCCTCGTTAATCTAAACGCACTATTTTCTGTTTCCTCACTTGTGCAGATAGCATCACATAATTATTTTAATATTAAGCTCCATCCTGAGTGCTTTCAGGATATACTTCTGGACAAGGTACGTGTCATGCAAGGCATCTCTGTTTTTTTTTATTTAGAAGAGTCCTGTGATGTCTAAGCTTTACTCGTCATTGCAGATTGGGTTTAAGACGGTAGAAAACATCACTTTCCGTTTGCCTGGTAGCAAATCTGGATTTGACAGACCAATTTTGGCATTCTGGAAATGATCCCACAGTGGCACCTTTTGATTCTTTGGCAATCAAATATGGACAAGAGAACAAGGATTGTTCAGTGCAGTTAGGTAAGGCTGTTAAAATGAAACTGGAAGTGACTGCGTAAGGTCTACTATTCTGTAATATGCATAGTGAGCTAGAAGTCACATAATACCTTTCACTTTCTTTCAAGAAGCTGAGAAAAATTCATTTTCCTACAATTTTCATGGGAAGTTAAAATTTTCCTTTACCTTATTTCAGTTTTTCTCCTGTATTTTACCTTCTGTGTTTTAGTCCAGGCATCTCTAATTTTGCCTAAACAATTTTCCAGTCACTTATTTCCTTTTTATCTTGTAAATTTGTTTCAGGCATCTGTACAGTTACGTGTGTGATAAAAAGGCAAGCATGCATTTGGAATTTTCTGGGTCAGTTTGTTGCTTGCATCTAATTTTTTCCTTCCGAGCAGAAAATTGTAACATCAGCTGGCATATCAAGCAGCTCGAGGTTTCTTGTTTTCAAGTGAGCATCATATCTTGTCGAAATCTCTTGGGTTGAGTTATTGCCAAATGAAATTGGAGATGAAAATTCTTTAATTTCATGTAGTTGGATTTCTACATGTAGGCTTATGCCCGTTTGGTTATCAATTTTTTCATTTGATGTTCATGTTTTGGAAAAGGTGGAATTTTTTTTTTCCAAAAGAGAATATGAATGAAGACATGAGTACGCATTCAGAATTAAAGAAGCTGTATCTAGCTTAAGGGAAATATATTTCAAGCCATATATGTTTTTCCACCCCTATTCGTCGCTAAAAATATAATTGGTGACAAGATAAATGAGGGGGGATTAGCATATTAGGGTATAGAAATAGCCTCTCCCCTAGGTTAAATACTAATTTAATATGATTATACTTTTGCGTTTGAACATCACTTTTGAAGGCGTTGTTAGGATCGCCTACCTCATTGGTGGTGGTGATTCCCGATCCGCACTTCCATACAAATTGCACTGGCATATAGAACAAAGGGGTGTGGCTTGAGTCCGTCTCACCCTAATTTTTCAGTTTTCCTTATCCAACCCGAGGTTAGATGTTCATTACAGCGACAATTAACGTTATTAAGTTCTCTCCTATAGGTTGTCGTAAACAGCATGAAGAACCCACGACACTAATAATAGCATTTGACTCTCTGTGGCACGCAAGATAAAAGCATTGCATCAAGTGTTTGGAGGTGTTCGTCTATTCACAGCCACCACCGGTACAAGCCGCTGTGGCCACCACCATCAGCATCGCTTCTCTATCCACTTTCACTTTCATCGTCATTGTCTCCACGGATTCATCATCTCCATAGCAACAAGGGGATGCCATGGCAGGCAGTAGCCTCTGGCTCCCACCATAGTAGGTGCACAGTGCACAAATCTGGCAGCTCCCGAACTTCTTCCTCCTATCGTTCAGCATCACCACGAAGAGCAGAAGGGGAAGAGGGAGGGAGCAGATACAGTAGCGCGTCCCACGTTTTCTTTAATCCCATCCCAACAGGAACATTTCTACCCCAAGCTCGTGGCAAGAACCATAGCACGCTTGTCCCCTTCCCGGACGACGTGCTTGTGTGCATTGTTCAGCCGTTATGCCTTCGTATAAACTGCGAAAGCAAGCAAGCTGGAACCCCCAAGGCAATGACTAGTTAGAAACTGTACATTGTCTGGACAAACTCACGCTGTAGACTATTACTAACCGAGGCGAACAATATGCCAAAAAAAATTTGTTCCCACGTTTTCTTTAATCCCAAGTCGCTGCTGCTGCTGCCTCTTCTCCTGCTTCTTCTTCTTTCTTTTCTGCTGCTGATGCTAGTACCTTTCGGCTAAGAAGCTCGTTTCCACCGCGCAACGCTCGTCAATGAGGGATAAAATCTTGCCCAGGACTGTACCGGGCAAGTCGCCCAGCCTCTCAACAGCAGATGCATAAGCTGCTGCTTCTTCTTCACATATTGTTCTTCACTTGTACCTGGACCGGGCATAATACGAGGCACAAGCCAGCCTCTCCTTCCTCAGCAGGCAATTGCTAACCCTGATCTGGAAATTCCTAGCCTTCGGCAGAACTCCGAGAGTACACGGAAGGACCGTAAAGAGCCTCTGCCTTCAATCAAAATGGGGTCTTCGCCTTCTCCATCACAATCTAGTATACTGCAAATCTTCCAGATCCAGCTTTGGAAGGCCCCTAATACAAACGTTAACTGTCACTAAAAGCGGCCCCTTGTTTCCATGCATTGTTGCACTTATTTTACATCGAATCTTTCAAATCTAACAGCGGTGATATTTATCTTCTTGTTTTTTCTTCAAGGCTATGTACCTAAGCACCCGCTTGGCTCTTTTATTGTACTTATTGTACCCACAGTTAATGAAACTTACCTTCCACCAAAAATAAGAAAATCACGTCACCTTTCTACCCTGCTGAACCCAATTTCTGCCCCTTTCTATCCACGAATCTCCCATGCATTCAAAAATTAATGATCTCTAAAACACGATTTGTAGATTAAGTGCTGCTATAATTCATTTAAAAAAAAATAAACCAAAAAACACAAAAGGTATTTACTTTACTAATATCTGAGCTAGTCTTTTGAACTCTATTTTTGACACCGAAGAAACCAAATAGGGACACTTCACATCTCAATATTTACTTTAGCTAAAATAAAGTAGGACGGGGTCGAAAAGCGACTATGCGCCCGCCACCGTCGAAGGTGATGTCATAAGGCATTTAAGAGGAAGGTTATGAAAGTTGGTGCAAACACTATCTGCGACTAGTATAAGCGATCTTATGATAGGAGTGTGAGGCCCTGCAACACAGAAAACAGAAGAAACAATCGAATTAGAGGAGCCAAAAACCTCCACGCATTACATAAGTAGAAGGGGCATACCCCCAGCAATACACAACCGCCGCGGCCACAACGCACACCAAATCACCCCCGCAGAACTAAAGAGCGCGTCTCAAACAGCAAGACGAATGCACCAGTATACTGAAGTCCACCGTGCACTGGCTAGAGAACATACGATACTTCGACCTCTCTCCTACCAAGCGCCATAAACAACATGAACAGACCACAAGACCCAGATAAGTGCCTGTTGTGTACGAAAACAGGCGAATTTAGCTCGTTACTCAACCCAGCAACTGTTCGAGCCCAGATTCTTAGCGAAGATATTTCTCAACACTTTAGCAGCATAAGAACATTGAAAAATCAGAAGGCCATGACTTTCAACAGCTCCATAACACAACCCCCACCTTTGGTGCTTAAAATTGTCCTTGCAAGCCAACCATGAAATAAAGAGCTAGGGGGAATCACTGCAAGAGACCACACCAAATGAAACAGGAGTGTTAATTACAACAAGCGGTCCTAGTCCAAGAATTGACTGGAGGAACTTGAGTAAGCATGGAATGTAACAAGACTGGCAAAGAATAGCAACAACGAAACTGCAGTGTCACACTTTCATGGAGCATGACTTCAGGAAAAAGAGGAGGGGGAGGCATCCAAGAGGTGAGGTCCCTGATTGAATAGTTACACTACAGATTACTTGATACATATGGTCTTGAATGTGAACATTTGAAATTACTAAATTCGTAAGCTTCAAATCAAACAACAATCCAAAGAATTTCCTGCATAATAAACTTACAACAGAGAAACCATCAATCAACTGTGAAAAAAAAATTCAAGCCACCACATGTTAAGAGGGAACTGTATGCTCTGTTGACATCACCTAAGTGTAAATGGTTCACTTGTAACTTATGATACACGAGCAGCAAAAGCCAAATTGCTGCAACTAGTTTGTTACATCTATGTACGGCAGAAAGATCAGGCTCTGTATTGAGGCACCAAGCAATGTGATTATAGTCACCTTGCGAACAATTTATAAGCCGCGCTTCCAACCAGGAGGAAGAATTAGAGATCATGTTCATAGCACGCTTGTCCCTTCCCCGATTAGTAAATATTGAGGGGGCAACACCTGTCTGTATGCAAGGTTCAGCCATTGTGCCTTGCATAAACTGTGAAAGCAAGCTGGTACCATATGATAAGGATGAAAATACAAGTTCACGGCAAGTTTGTCATGATGCACCACCAATATTTCGACCATGTCTACATCTGAAACCAAAATTTGAGCTTTGCCATCAACAAGCACAAAGCAGAATAAATGCCACTATTTTCATTGTTGCTGATTATGATTACAGGATATAGGAGAAATCAGATTAAGGCTGAATGAGATTACCATACAGCTCACTTGGCAGAAGAAATGCGGCGCAAGGAAGAAATCCAGCTGCTTGAAGGACCAGTATTGTCATCATGAACAGGTTCTGTACTTTCGGCAGGCAATTCAGGTTTTGTGGCGTTCCTTTTTGATATGCCAGAAGTGGCAAATGGCGTAGGTGGCGTAAGTGCGTTGGTCAAAACCTATAAACGAACACCCCGGTGTGAGACTAAGCTGAAGGCTATCAAAAGAGTGGAAGTATAGCATAACACGATGTTGAAAAACTCGACTTGACAAAACTAATAAAGCTGCCATCATGGTGATGCAAAATCTATATTGGTGAATAAGAAAAAAGAGTCAAAATCCAGAGGCATGTCACATTCTCTTTTTGAAGAATAACTCGTAAAGAAAACAATGGCTCACATTTCTCTCAAGGGGATTGCCAGAAGCTAAATTCCTCTCCTTTGGTGTTTTAAATTGCATGCGAACTCCAGGACTGGGACCATTGCTTGACCTCATGCGCTCCCTCAAGTCAGTTGAAAAAGAAGCATTATTGCCTGTTGAAATTGATGATGTCACAAGCCGTAATATCGAAAGGTAAACAAGAATTAAAACATAAAAATTTGTACTCAGACCCAAAAGTCCGTTTAATTATGGCCTCTTGAGGAAAAAACTTCAAATTTTCAGAAGAGGACACTTCTTGCTTTTGTATTATCAAATATACCAAGTAGATGCAGAATGCAAAAGACAGCTGATATTATCGCACGAATATGTAGTTTGTGTGCGTGTGTTTTATAAGTATGAGAAAATAACTCCTGCTGGTCAGAATTATCCTATAAAACCTGGGAACCGCACCAGCAAGATCTAACCTTGATGCTTGTCCACATCCATGGGAACTGCTCGACTACTGCTCTCCCCAGGAACTGGCTGCAACATATAGAAATTAAATTTGTCATAACAATGACAGACTACATCTTAGTCTTACAAGTTGCAGACCCAAGGACTTTTAAGTAATTTTGCAGTTTAAGTCATGCAGCAACACGACAACTAATTGCATCAAGAGTAGAAAATCAAGAACAAGGATCTTGTCATCCGATCCCCATGAGAGAACATTAATATAAGTAACGATGAGCAAAGTAGGAGTCACACTGAAGCAAGAAAATTAAGTAGAGAGAAAGAATACTAACTGATGCTCCTGGCTGAGATTTAGTCTTTTGTGCCTGCTGGTACTTTAGGATGGTCCAATCGAAAATGTAATCAAACTCATATCCTGAAGAATAAGAAAAATAATATTGATTGCCGTGAAGTCCAAAATTTCTATAAATGTGGACAACACTTTAAACACTAGTCCCATCTGTTTAAACTAACAAGCAGTACAAATAACATGACAACAACTGATACTGAATTACATCTCAGGAGATAGCGAATACATTAATGCCAAGCAGAGAAAAAAACCAAGAAGACGATTCTGTAGAGCCTACTGAAGATGATGGTATATACACCTCAATGCCTTTTGAAATAGCTAGCTGGGTCTTAAAAAACTACCTTCACGAGTGAATAATTCACGGAACAGACGCTTCAAGAATCCATAATCAGGTCGCTGATCAAATGTCAAAGAATGACAATAGTGGAAGTATGAAGCAAATTCAACTGGGTGAGACTTGCATAATACCTTCAAGGAGAATAGCCATCAATCATACACCAAAAAAAACTTGAAAATGTTGAAACACCAAGAGACTGATAGAAGTATACCTCAATAGGAGTTGATAATTTCTTCTCGCATATTTTGTCATACTTCTGCTTCTTTGTGGCAGCTTTTAGGCCCTGCCATGGTAGGCTAGACAAAAATTTGTGTTTGTTAAACTACTAAAGCAATTTGTGTTTGTTAAACTACTAAAGCAGATGGAATAGTACAAGAAGAAATTGTTCTACAATATTTCTTCCAGAGAGAGAGAGACGCACTAAAAAAAAATTGCATACCTTCCTCTTAAGAAATATAGAAGTACATATCCAAGAGACTCTAAATCATCTCGCCGGCTTTGCTCTACAAAGGACAGACCAAGGAAGTAAACAAAACGCCTACTCTCAAGAGCCTTCCCCACCCCCCAGAAGAATAAAAAATCTCCGTGCTTACCAATTCCAAGATGAGTATTACAACTGGCATAACGTGCCGTTCCTGTTAAATTTTTGTTCTCCCTGCACAAGTCAGAATAAAGCAAAGCAAACCATGCATTAAGGTTACCCTATCAGATGGAAATTGATTTGATGGTGCAGGGGCGAATATATGTGAATGGTACTAAGGTAGTTTCATAATTGAATCACAAAGGTCCAAGGGTAAAGTAAATTGCAAATAGACGCCACCACGAAGCATTTTGATACCTGTAAGGAATATGCCGGTTGGTTGTTGAATCCCGGTATCTTTTTGCAAGCCCAAAATCAATAATGTAAACCTGATGAGTTAATAAAATATGATGAGAACCACTGAACAGAGGAAAAGAGTAAAGGCAAAGCCTAATAGACTAAAGTCTAAGGAGTGGGGGCAATAATCACCTGATTTGCTTTTCGACCAAGACCCATGAGAAAGTTATCAGGCTTAATGTCACGATGCAAAAACCCTTTGGAATGCACAAACTCTATCCTTGTTATCTGAAAAAGTTGAACAAGGAAGATTCATAATGACAGTAATGGTAACTGGTTAAATTGACATCACAATTACGTCAGATGCAACAAAGTGAGACAGACTTCTTGTGAGGAACATATTCCATCACTTTATTTCAACATTTGCTGCCTGAGTAGCAGTTACTTTTTGTTCAGAAATGCCAACAACCTATTATACGATTCTATCGTCGTACAGCTACTTCAACTATCACCAACACTTAAACCAATGACAATGTCCCTGAATTTATGAAAACACTAAATCCAGATATAACTAGACAAACAAGGATTTCTATACCATTATAGTTTAAAGAAAAAAAGGCTAACCATCTGATCAGCCAACATTAAAACTGTCTTCAACGAGAACTTCCGACCGCAATAGACAAACAGATCTTCAAGACTTGGTCCCAGCAAATCAAGAACAAGGATATTGTCATCCGCATCTACGCCTGACCATTTTATGGCAGGTATACCACCTGAGATAAAACCGAGAACAAAGATGATAAGCCTTCTACTACATACACATTTCCGACAATCCACGACAGAAAACAATAAACTACATTCAAATTAAACAAGTAAAAATTCCAAAGAAAACATACTTCCTCCCTGGAGAATATGGTATAGTTTGGCCTCATACAAAAGTTGTGGATGTTTTGTCTTATTGTTCTCCTGCACAATGGCATACAGTATTGCTAAGTCAAAAATAAATAAGTAAATTTACACGCCAGTAGAAAGGGCGCAACCATATACAAGACTTAAACTGTCCCAAGAAAGCCAAACATAGCATATACACGTTTTGTCCACCGAAAAAGGTACCCACAGCAAAGGCCTCAAGCTTAGCCAGCGGGAACTCCACCTGTTCAAAATCCCTATTGCTCCTTTCCTTCCAGAGAGACAAAAAGATGCTGCTACGGTCTATGCAGTAATCAGAGGAAATCCAAATTTAGGTGATTCATCAATCCCCTCCAGCAATGAAGTAGTCCACTACCAAACTTACGGTTTTACAGAGAGGATTTACCATTCCCCGAAAAGTAACTTAGCTACGAGATGAGCCTATGCTCCACTGCGACTTGCAGGTCACAGTGATCAAAACACGGTCCCTCTTCAATGGTGGGCGCAAGACTGTATACATCAGCCCTCCCCCACACTCTGCAACAGCGGGATCCTTGAGCACTAGACCACCCCCAAAACTAACTTATCTAGCAGTAATAATAAAAACCTTTACAAAAGAACTGGGATTGCTGAAACTCCAGAAAAATTCTCTTATGTAAAATAGCTATCAACAAAGAACAAACAAAACGTAGTGGACCAAATACCCTGCCCGAAGGGCATCGATAAAGAATATTGTCCAAAATCCAGAACAGAACCGTTCCACCCGAACTTGCGGTAGTCGCGTGATTGATACCGTCACATTTGATTCCCTTCACTTCAATTTTTAACTTAGTCCTACTAACAAAAACATAAACTCGATATCTGCATATGCATAACTTCCGAACTCGACTTCCGTGAACATCGGACGAGAAAAATCCTATGGTAAAAATGTAAATTATCTATCGGTCAAAAAACAGAAACAACAATTCTGAGGGAAATGAATCGAAGACTCACGATTTTCACGGCGACGATTTCGAACGTATCGATATGCGTAGCTGCGGGGCAAAAATTACAAAAGAAGCAGCACAATTTATCAGATTTCTCGGCTTTGACCTAAACATCTACTTAACATAACGATGATTCTGTAGAAAAAGCTTTACCGAGGTGGATTTCACCGAACGATCCACTGCCGATCTTGCGGCCGAGCTTGTATTTACCTCCGACGATCCTCTCCATGCTACCACGTCGTTGTGCAGACACAGATCGACGGACGAGATCGAATCCACGATGGTGAGAGAGACTGATTTCAGATATGGAGAAATTTGACTCTTTTTTTTTTCGGGAGAAGCGGAAGCCACAGAGAAAAGTGTGTTGGGTTGGGAGACGTCTTAAACTAGAGAGAATTATTAGGATAAAACTTTTACCACGTAATTGGATTGGGGGAAAGTTTCAGGTGCCTACCCTCTGGTTTTCCCGTGTTGCTGTCTGCCCGCTCTAATTCGTCGCTAGAGAGATGACCAAAATCATTAACGCTCCGGTTGGATACCATTTTCCGAACTACGATTCTCTACGGACATCATAGAGAAATGTCGCTAAATACAGTTCAGTCTTAAAAAATTATTACTATAATTAGTAAGAATAACAACAAAATATTTTAAGTAACAATCTTTTTACCACTAAAACTGTAGAAAATTCTTTTCTTTTTTTTCCCCCGTTCTAGTTCTCGTGTTCCCGCATTCTTGCTTGGTTTTTATTTATCAACTCTGACCTAAAAAATATCAAATTCAAGCAATATTCATCAACCGTTTATTAATAAATTGAAATTCACCCGCTCTCAATTTTTTTTTGACTTATAATTGTGTGGAAAATGGAGTCTAAGCGATATGATGTGTGGGAATCGCACCCTGAGCTCTCGCTACGGGGAGGGTCGACCCATGCTTCTCGCTCGGGGCCTCACTCTTCTTGCCCTTGGGGGGCTCCCTTGCTTCTCTCTTTAATCTCTCATTTTCAAGGGTGCTCCATGTTCCATGACCATCGCCATGCCACCCGAACGCCATGATACCCAGCCGTGCTCGAGTACACCTTCACGTTACCTGCACATGGCACACACGTACAACGCTTGAGCCCCCTCCTATTATACGTGTCATAGCATTCATTCCCTTGACCGCGCTCATGCGCAGTCGTACGTGCCCCTGCACTATACTTAGCGACTGTGCCCCTCGTGCGCGTCTCCATTGAGTGTGCCCCTAGCACCGCACACATCTGTCACACCCCCCGTGCGTCATGCTATGTATACAGTCGTGCCCCCAGCATTCTGTCACACTGTCATGCCCCCAACATTGGTCCATCATTTCACCACACCATGCATACCTTACCCTGTTCGCGGAACATGCTTGAACCCACTCTTTGAGTGTGCAATATCTCTCAAGATAGGCAACTCCTCCTGGATACTACCTCGGGGAGCTCTGAGTGCTTCTGCATAAGGACTCCCCTCCAACTAGGTAGGCGACTCCTCCAATACACTACTTCGGTCATTAGGTAGGCAACTCCTATTGATCACTACATTTGGCGGGCTCTTAGTGCTTTGACACAAGGACTCTTCTCGCAGATAGGTTATTCCTCTATAAGACAGTATCTCTACCAGGAAGCTCTAAGTACTTCGGCGTGAGGACTCTCCTCCCACCAAGTAGATGATTTCTTCGAAACACCACCTTAGTGCTCAGAGTGCTTCGGCATGAGGACTCCCCTCTTGTCAGGTAGGTGACTTCTTCCATGCACTATCTTAGCACAAGGACTCATCGTGGGATAGACAACTCATCTGAGACACTATCTCTATCATAAAGCTCCAAGTTGTCTGGAATGAGAACCCCCCTCCCACTATTTAGGCAACTCCTCAGGACACTACCTCGACCCCTTGAGTAAGAAATTCCTCTGAGTTACTACCTCGCATGTCTAGTAAGAGTCAGTCATTTTCTACAGCCATAAAGTTTTCTGCGTCTCTTGACATCATGTAGGACCCATCAAGGGCTTTGGATTGGCGAACTAGATCAAGGGGTTCTCTGGCCACACCGATGCGTGAGCCAATCTTTTTCAGATAGACGAAGTGTAGCTATGCAGGGCAGGTCAGATAAGTATATGATCTAACAATTCGTACAGCACCGGAATATGTGCCCCCTTGGTGAGGTGTCACCCTTAGAAAACATCATGTGCCATTTTATGACATCGCCTTCTCAACTCCTATAAGTAGGAGACTTGAGACTTCGAGAACAGAACTCGATTTACATTTCACTTTCTCACATAGAATTTTAGAGCTCAAGAATTCTTAAAAAGAGAAACACATAGGATACTGACTTTGGACTTCGACTGTAGAGCCTGACGTTGGACCGAAGTATTGAACTAGTGACCATCGTCGTGTATTCACCCTATGCCTTCGCCCTCGTAGCATGACACTCCTCGGGCTCTATCTGCCAAACCTTAATCTTTATCCTTACTTTATCCTTGCACTGACTTCTGACACGAAACTGTATTTTTGTGGCACCTCCATATATACCACGAATCCAGTTTCTTGACATCATAAGCTGATTCATTCTCTATGGTAATCTACTGCACTTTTGTCACAAAGAGGAGGAAACACAGGGCTGACGCCAAGAAAGGAAACTGTGATGCCTTGCATGTATGTGGGTATTCTTCGGTACTTGAGAGTACATTTTCTGATTTATGCTAATCCCAAATTCGGTATGACTTCATGTTTTGAGTCTCTCGTTTGGTATTCTAAATAAATCAGATATGATGTCGTTATCTCTTATAGTTTGGTTGTTGATCCTCTTCAGACAACGTTGTATTTGTTTGATCTTGCAATGAAATCCGAACTGTTGAATAAGAAATGTATAACTTCGTGTCATCCCTCCTTACACTGCAACACAAGGCAAAAATCAGTGATTATTCCTAAAACTAAAACAAAAAAGTTGTTGCTAATATGTTAGAAGTAGCCATATTTTTCCACCAAAATTGCTTGGAAGAGTATACTTTTCACCCTCTAACATATTAGTGCACCCCTCTTATTTGTCGCTAAATGTTAATGCTCGTCACCAGTAGCATATTCTTAAGGGCAAAAAAAAGAATGATAATTATATATATATATATATATATATATATGGGAGCCGATCCACACCCACTAGTGGAGAAATAAAATTTCTCCACCAAACCTCTACAAAGAGTAGCGGTTGGAATTTTTGCTTACCACCAAACCGCTACTCTTTGTAGCGGTTGGTATTTTTCAAACCGCTACAAAGAGTAGCGGTTGGTATTTTTGATTGTAAGTACACAACCGCAACAAAGTGTTGCGGTTGCGCCCCACATGGACCCCTTCCCCCCTCCCCCCGTCTCTCCCCCACCCCCCCACCCCCTGCCCAACCGCAACAAAGAGTTGCGGTTGCGCCCCACATGGACCCCCTCCCCCTTCCCCCATGGCCCCCCCTCCCCCTTCCCCCCATCCCCCCGTCTCCCCCCACCCCCACCCCCCTGCCCAACCGCAACAAAGAGTTGCGGTTGGCCCCCCTCACCCACGTGGTGTCCCCCTCGGCAGCCACGTGGCCTCCCCCCTTTCCCCCATGGCCCCACTTCCCCCGTCCTCCCCTCGGCCGCCACGTGGCCTCCCTTTCCCCCCATGGCCCCCCGTCCTCTCCCCCGTCCTCCCCTAGGCCGCCACGTGGCCTCCCTTCCACCCACGGCCCCCCGTCCTCCCCTCCCCCATGGCCCCCCCATGCCCCCAACCGCAACAAAGTGTTGCGGTTGGCCCCTTCCCCCGGTCCCCCCTCCCCTTCCCCCGCCACGTGTCCCGTCCCCTCTCTCCCAGCCACGTGGCATCCCCTCCCCCCGCCACGTGGCCCCGTCCCCCCACCATGCCCAACCGCAACACTTTGTTGCGGTTGGCATGCCAACCGCAACAAATTGTTGCGGTCCCCCACCCCCACCCCACGTGGTGTCCCCCCCGTGATGCCCCCCCTTCCCCCTCCGTGATGCCACGTGGTCACTCACGGATTTTTTTTTTCCACTTTATAAACTCTCCTCCCCCGAACCCTTTCTTCCACTTTTCTTCCACTGACCCTTTCTTCCGCTGACCCTTTCTTCCACTCTCCATCGTCTTTACACTTGGTGGATAACCGCTAGAAGATTGGTAGATTTTTTTTTAAATATATCAAGTCAAAACAAGTAAGTATTTTTTGGGTTTTCCTATAATTCAATTCAATATTAATTTCAAAGTTCAAAAATAGTCATTGTAGACTCAAATCAAAGATAACAAAAAATACAAATTGAAGGAAACAAAAATTAGATCAATCCGAGATCGGATGAGCGGTATTACATTTATAGATTCCAAAATAGCGATTTTTTAGGGCGTCTAAATGAGGATTTTTCACAAATTTATAACAAATAGCTAGAGCTAGATTTTGCCAAAGTGCAAAAAAGAGACCCTAGTTATTTTTAAAAGATCTATATCAGGGAAAAATTTCAGATTTTTCCAAAAACTGGAAAGGGGTTAACTGATACGCGGAACCTTGAAACTTTGCACTGTAATTTAAAATATCAAGCCAGCGCGATTTAGCTGGAAACTTTTATGAGAACCCTAGGATGTTGGGAAGTTCCATCCCCCAGGATTTCGGACCATTCCGAAGTCGTTAGCTATTTTTTTGGCCGAACGGGCTTTTAAGCGCTCGATCCGGACACCGGTTCGGGATTTTTGGGCGAAAAGTCCGTAGAATTCTTTTTAGATCAAGAATGAATTCGGAAAGCCAAAAATAGCATTTCAATGCACTTTTGAGATCGTTCTGATGCCAGGGGCATTTTGGTAATTTGCCACCCCGAGAGGGGTATTTTGATAATTTTACGGTGTTAAGTTTTTCAAAGGACTTTTTAGTCCAGAAGTGTAAGTCAAACACCTGAAAGGTTGTTTTAAAGCCATCCCCCAGGATTTCGGGCCATTCCGAAGTCGTTAGCTATTTTTTGGCCGAACGGGCTTTTAAGCGCTCAATCAGGACACCGGTTCGGGATTTTTGGGAAAAAAGTCCGTAGAACTAGACATAAATATTAAGTGTGTACGGGGGTAGAAAGGTGTTGAAGTTACTTATACCGTGTTGTAAGTCTGATGTGAGTTCATATGCCTTGCAGGAGATTATGGCTGGAGCTGGATGGATTGATGAGCACGTCATGGCCGGGGACGAAGAGGAGGAAGATCCCGAGGAGGACCCCTGGCCAAATGACGAGGAGCCCGAGGAAATAGATTTGTCCGGACCAGAGGATGGGGAGGAGGAACAGGAAGAGACTGAACCTGAGGTGCCGGTGGGATTTGTGAAGGTGCATAACACCGTATACCGGACACATCATGTGGAGAACTTTTGGAAACGAAGGTATATTGAGGTAGTGAGGGAAAGGGATCACCTGGTGTATCAGGCGAAGGAGATGCGAGCCATGGAGGGGCAGGAGGTAGAAAAGTTAGAGCGACGTCGTCGTGAGGAGTTGGCACGAGCGAATAAAAGGGAAGAGTATACCTTTGATGCGGGGAGAAGGGTGGTTCGGATGATGCAGGATGGGTTACGAGAAACTCATCCGGCGAGGCCGATGCCGAGGGATCGGCGCGAAATGCTCCTCGATGAGGAGTATTGGTACATGGCACTCGCTCAAGAACGGAATAGATTTTCTCCAGATTAGAGCGAGAAGGAAACGGAGGGAGGGGTAATGTGTAAAAATGTATAAAGTTGACTAACTAGCGTTGACTGTTGATGTATATATTTGTATAACGTTAACTTTATGCTATAACTGTTGTCTGTACCAAATGTTAATTGTGTTTATGTTATGAATGGCTCGTCAATTGTAGGAAATCCTGCTGCACAGCCAGCAGCGGTATTTGATGAAAAATATTTTCCCTAGCGATTTTTAGGGCGTCTAAATTAGGATTTTTCATGAATTTATAAAAAATAGCTAGAGCTAGATTTTGTCAAAGTACGAAAAAGAGACCTAACTATTTTTAAAAGATCTATATCAGGGAAAAATTTCAGAGTTTTTCAAATACTGGAAAGGGGTTAACTGATACGCGGAACCTTGAAACTTTACACTGTAATTTAAAATATCAAGCCAGCGCGATTTAGCGCGAAACTTTTATGAGAACCCTAGGATGTTGGGAAGTTCCATCCCCCAGGAATTTGGGTCATTCCGAAGTTGTTGGCTATTTTTTTGGCCGAACGGGCTTTTAAGCGCTCAATCAGGACACCGGTTCGGGATTTTTGGGCGAAAAGTCCATAGAATACTTTTTAGATCAAGAATAAATTCGGGAAGCTTAAAATAGCATTTCAATGCACGTTTGAGATTGTTCTGATGCCAGTGGGCATTTTGGTAATGCGTTGGTAAGCTAGGTTAAAGATCCATTTATAGTTTTGGAATGTAAATATTATGGATACTAAGTTGGTTTACGATTATATTTTGTTCTTAGATATATGGATTTCAACGCCGGACCTCATGATACATCAATCCTATACGATGACGATGACCACGTCGCGAGGGACGTATTTGACGGTGTCGATAGGGGTGTTTTGGAAACAATTCAAAGCACAAGTCACCACGATGAGTGGGTACTAAACGAGGAACAAATACAACTATTACACCGTCAAAATCTATCTATGTTCACCGATCCCGGGATTTGGTCTCGACACGACGATTGCCTTATATCCGCTCTAGTTGAAAGATGGAGGAGCGAGACGAACTCATTTCACTTCCGGTTTGGTGAAATGACTATTACATTAGAGGACGTCGGATTTATACTTGGAATCCCATGTCACGGCAAACCCATTACTTCGAGCAAAACGTCTGCATCCATAGCGAAGATGGCTAGGCAGTATTTCCCGGGAATTCCGAGGGAAGCTCTTACAACGAACGGCATCAAACTTAAATGGCTAAGAGAGCAGTATGGCGTGCTACCGGATGAATACACTCCTCACGATTTCGTGACGTATACGAAAGCATTCCTTCTGTATATTATTGGAGCCATATTACTTCCGACGCATTCGAAAAACACGGTGCATCCGAAGTATATGGTGTTCTTGGAGGATCTTGAGGAGGTATACTCGTATTCGTGGGGTTCAGCTGTCCTTGCGCACCTATATCGAGCACTGCACAAAGCATCGAGAAAGAGTGCAAAGTCCATTGCCGCCTGCCTCACTCTATTACAGGTTTGAGCATTTATTGTCTTGGTTGACGTGTCAATATATTCGTGCATCAATGTGCTAATTCCAGATAATGTTTGCATTCACAGGTTTGGTCTTACGAGAGGCTACCCACGGGTCGTCCACAACCGCGGGAATATTCTGATGAGACGTGGCCTAGGGTGTGGGCCTGGGGGCCTACGACCAACCGGAGGAGACGGGTAGACCCGCACCACCATCTAAAGTTCTATCGGGGGGAACTAGAGATACTCAATGCATCCCAGGTGACATGGCAGCCATATAGCAAGGTGATGCATCGGTTGGATGAGTGGTGTTGGCAACTTCCGGTGTCGTACGTGCTGGCAGGTTTGGTTCGGGTGCCGCTTATTCACTTCGAAGTATGTGAGTTTCAGATGCCCGATCGAGCTATGAGACAAGCTGGCTGTCTACAAGGGATACCAAAACCCGCTGTAGACATGCGGTCGTACAGGAGTGGTCGAGGGCCGAACTTCGAGGTGCCTGATGCCTTGAATTTGTTGAGCGACGAGGTGCAACAGTGGAATACCTGGCAAGAAACATATGATAGCCTTGTATCGCTGAAGGCCGACAGCATCAGCATTGAGGAGTACCTGCAATGGTTTCTCAAGGTGACGCGCACGAGGGTGAATCGCCCTTCCCAGGCGAGGAAGACATCGTATGCACCACGTGAGATCTATGACCAGTTCTGGGCATTAAACATTGTAAGTCAGGCTAGTGTTGTTTCAATTTTTATTTGCGCACCTTATCTACCATGCCTGAAATGATTAGCCATATTTTGTATGCATGTTTTTTAGGTTGACCAGGGCACTGAGGTGTTCAAGCAGCTGGAGGGGTTTGACTGGTTTGTCGCGCAGGCTCCTGACAATCTCAAGAGGTCCATTGAGAGGTACAAGACTGAAGTTCAAAACT
Organism: Escallonia herrerae; assembly: GCA_033070095.1. NCBI lineage: Eukaryota > Viridiplantae > Streptophyta > Magnoliopsida > Escalloniales > Escalloniaceae > Escallonia > Escallonia herrerae. Next base: position 6,590 of record JAVXUP010003061.1, on the reverse strand, counting down.
TTAGTCTTGCGTACCGGGGTTACCAAGGGGAGCCGTCTAGTCGCTTGCCTCCTGACGCGTACGACCATCAGCCCCAGAGTCAGGTGTGGGAGCCGTCTACTCGCTTGCCTCCTTCCGCGTACGACTCTCAGTCCCAGAGTCAGGTGTGGGAGCCGTCTACTCGCTTCCCTCCTGACGCGTACGACCATCAGCCCCAGAGTCAGGTGTGGGAGCCGTCTACTCGCTTGCCTCCTTCCGCGTACGACTCTCAGTCCCAAAGTCAGGTGTGGGAGCCGTCTACTCGCTTCCCTCCTGACGCGTATGACTATCAGCGCCAGAGTCAGGTGACCCAAGTAGGAATCCAGGCATCGCGCCCAAGCATCCGGTCGGATAAAGGACAACCGACGAAGCCATTGAGTCCGGCCAAACGGGATTGGATCGACCGGCACTACTTTGGGCATGAGCCAATCGCTACAGCAGACTTTCCAGTTTCAGGATTCCTAGCTCACTCTGATCTAAGACTGTTGGCGGCAAACACAGATATTTCAAATTTTCTTATTGACGCGTATATAGATCTGCTCCGTGTTAGAGAGCTAAATTATAACACCTGCCAAACTTTGAAGCTCAACATGTATGCCTCTTTTGTTATCCCCTTCATGGTGAATAGCATGAAGGAGTTCACAGAATGGAGGAGGACGCGAGGGACAAGCAAGGGTGAATGGAGACCATCTGCAAACGTGCTTTCCTACTTGAACGCGGACTATCAATGTCACGCAGCTGAGGCGAACCTAATCATGCTACCTGCTCTTCATGCAAGCCACTTCTTCCTATTAGTTCTTTTTCCAGAGAATAAAGTGGTCCACATATACGATAGCCTAAGGGAAGACGGACCTGGTCGGCAGCTGGCGCAGGTGTACTCCACGTACATCAATGCGGTGGTTAGTTTATATTTCTTGACCTTCGCTCATTGTCTATTCTTCTTGTTATATAGGCTTGATATCCTTTTTTATTGTTGGATGCAGACTACTATCATTCCACTAGCGTGCCGACATTTTAAGGGGGAAGCCATCACGAGCAAAACAATGATTGATCCTTGGACGGTCGTGACAATACAAAACCGACCAAAGCAATATAACAGTCATGATTGCGGGATTTACGTCCTCAAGTACATGGACTACATAGCTCGCTCGGATGTGCTCGAATATGATACGTGGTCTCGAAACGATGCCCTGACGTTTAGATATAGGATAGCCTGGGAGCTGAAAAAGGGTGTAGCTAGACGCCTTCCTTACCATTATCCTGATATGTAATAGACGTTCGTATGGATTATTATTACTATTGTTGTATTTTGGATATTAAGCTTTGAAAATTGAATTAGCCTTACTATTACTATTGGTGCATTTTGGACAAATGGGCTAACTAGCGTGCCCAAGGTGCAATGAGCAAAAAAAAAGTGACAAAAAAAATGACGTAATTTTTCGGAAGTTATGAATTGGGCCCTAAAGTGTGCCCGAACAGGGCCTTCGTAGGAAAACCCAAAAAATAATGTGTCTCGTTTTTTCCCGAAATTGATACAAATGGGCTAACTAGCGTGCCAAAGGTGCAATGAGCAAAAAAAAAGTGACAAAAAAAACGACGTAATTTTTCGGAAGTTATGAATTGGGCCCTAAAGTGTGCCCGAACAGGGCCTTCGTAGGAAAACCCAAAAAATAATGTGTCTCGTTTTTTCCCGAAATTGATACAAATGGGCTAACTAGCGTGCCAAAGGTGCAATGAGCAAAAAAAAAGTGACAAAAAAAACGACGTAATTTTTCGGAAGTTATGAATTGGGCCCTAAAGTGTGCCCGAACAGGGCCTTCGTAGGAAAACCCAAAAAATAATGTGTCTCGTTTTTTCCCGAAATTGATACAAATGGGCTAACTAGCGTGCCAAAGGTGCAATGAGCAAAAAAAAAGTGACAAAAAAAACGACGTAATTTTTCGGAAGTTATGAATTGGGCCCCTAAAGTGTGCCCGAACAGGGCCTTCGTAGGAAAACCCAAAAAATAATGTGTCTCGTTTTTTCCCGAAATTGATACAAATGGGCTAACTAGCGTGCCAAAGGTGCAATGAGCAAAAAAAAAGTGACAAAAAAAACGACGTAATTTTTCGGAAGTTATGATTCCACAAACCAAATCACAAATTTAATCATTATAAAAGTTCAATTTATACAACTGAACCATTAACCCTAACACTCATCATCATCATCGTCCTCTTCGACCATACTGCCAGGTTCGATACCTAACACTTTATAATGGTTTCTCTTGTCATGATCAGTCATCTTATTACACAACGCACACTTTCGCAATTTTTTTTGACCCGTTGCTTCTTCAATCGGATTCTTCATGCGTATTGCTCGTTTTCGCCCTTTTGTTTGAGAAATAATCGGATCAAAAATGTCGTCCTCCTCACCTTGCAGGCTAGTGCCGTCAATGACTGGCTGTGAAGCTCGATTGAGCGGTCTGTCTCTTCTTTCCGGTAATGCCGCCCTAAACTGTGCAAGGTTAGCCTTATCCCGTGCGGCTGCTTCAACTTGATACCTGTACCCATCGAATGTTGACGCTGCATCCAATGATAAACCGTGCATGATGTTACAAAGGTGATTATATCGCAGCGTCTCAGATTGCTCGAAATCAACTGAAACATTGGGCACGTAAGGAATGTGACCGTGGACTCTATTGGCTTCCTTCGTCCACCGTTCCAAGATATACTGTGGAGGGATTTCATAAGCATTCTTGGCGCTAAAAACCCTCAACGCGTGTCGACAAAGTATACCTTTATGCTCAAACAGTTGACAGTTGCAATTAACCAACCCGGTGTCCTTACAAACTGCAACGGTAAAATGTCTTCTGCTCCTCGGAGCCGACGAAGAGCACGGATTGGCGAAATTCGTCACATTTGTCAACGCATAAACCTTGAGATCTCTGGTGGAATACTCATGCAACTTTGTCATGCTATATTGATTCGACTTTAGCAATTCCTCTTGAAACTGTCTAAACATTTCCTTTGTATAGACTTGAGCCGCATGAGCCTCCAAAGGTGAAAAGACTACTATGGCTCTTTCTTTGTAAACTGTAGCCGCGTCGGCTTCTCTCTCAAGGAAAAATTGCCTGTCAAGAGCTTTCTGCATCTCTAGTACGAACTCTTGTATACTAGAAGAATGGCCTACGTACCCATCAAAGAATGCATTCATACCTTCGCTTCTCGAGGTCGTAGTCATTCCGGCTGCAAAAAACTGCTTGGTGTAGGCACCGACCCACTGTGTCTTGATCTCATACAACGATTGTAACCATTCATGATTGTGCAAATAGTAGTCATCCATTAACTTGGCCCACCTCTCCTCGAACACGTCTACCGTCAATGATTTCTTCACACATGTATTAAAGTCAGTCTTGAATGTCGGATGGTTTGCATATACATTGTGAAGCCGTTCGGGATACTTGTTGCTTATGTGCCATGTGCACAGGCCATGGTGAGTATCTGGAAGGACCTTAGCGATTGCATTTTTCATTGCCAGATCTTGGTCGGTGATGATGGTCTTTGGAGGAACATGATACATTGCTTTAAGCCACGTTTCAAATAACCACGTAAATGACTCCTCCGTCTCATCCCTAAGCAGGGCAAAGCCAAACAAGATTGACTGATAGTGGTGGTTCACCCCGGTGAACGGAGCAAAAGGCATAGAGTACTTATTTGTGCGGTATGTGGTGTCAAACGTCACAACATCCCCAAAATTTTGGTAAGCAGCTCTAGAACGGGCATCCGCCCAAAATATAGTACTAATGCGGTTCTCATCATCCAGTTGGAGACTATAGAAAAAGCCAGAATTCTCACTCTGAAGGTGCCTAAAGATATCAAGTGTAGCTTGAGAATCACTCTTACCGAAAGACTCTCTCCTCTGAACACGAAGTTCATTTCGAAGGTCTACTTCGTTGAAACTCAACTTGTCAATCCCCCCAACCTGGCTTGAGAAAACCCCCATCATTCTAGAAGGTGGAATTTTAGCCTCGTCCATTGTAAATATCAGTTGTCTGTGTGCCGCGCTTATTTCTCGGTGTTGATGAATTTGACTAATCTTACTAGGGGTCATCAACTGATGATTATGGCTCAACTCCACTCCCGTCACAACCCAATGGCTTTCATTTCTCCGGTGTACTGCATACACATGGGCCTTGCAGCCGGTACCCGGAAATGTGTCCCGTTTTCTTTGTCTTGTTGGCCCTTCGTCACTGACCTGAACAACCGGGGGTACATACGGTGCTCCTCTATGACACTCAAATAGTCTTCCACAAATTTGATCTGTATTCGCCCGTTTTCTACTCGTCTTAATTCTAATACCGAAACCTATCGTTTTCGAATATGCTCTATAGTATGCTTCAACTTCGTCCAGTGTTTGAAAAACTTGACCCAAGTAAGGTGGATCAGAACCTTCACAAAAAGTATTTCCTCCAGTTGCATCCATATTGATACTGAAATCTAAAAAATAAAAATGTATATCATTCTCAACAAGTCATAGAATTAAATAAAATAAAAATTATTTCCTCCAGTTGTGTTACAATGTTCAATCACCAAAATACCCCCGGTAAGCGACAAATTTTCGAAATGCCCCCGGGGGTTTATTATCACCCTAACGCCCCAAACCAGCTTCAAAACAATCTTTCAGGTGTTTTACGTACACTTCTGGACTAAAAAGTCCTTTGAAAAACTTAACACCATAAAATTACCAAAATACCCCTCTCGCGTTCAGTAAAATTACCAAAATACCCCTCTCGGGTTGGCAATTTACCTAAATGCCCATTTGTATCAGAAAATCTCAAAAGTGCTTTGAAATGCTATTTTAAGCTTCCCGAATTCATTCTTTATCTAAAAAGTATTTTACGGACTTTTCTCCAAAAAATCCCGAATCGGTGTCCGGATCGAGCGCGTAAAAGCCCGTTCGGCCAAAAAATTAGCCAACGACTTCGGAATGGCCCGAATTCCTAGATCTTTTAAAAATAACTAGGCTCTCTTTTTTGTACTTTGGCAAAATCTAGCTCTAGTTATTTTTTATAAATTCGTGAAAAACTGTCTAATTAAGTTTTCACCTTTAGCGACAATTACGTTTCGTATTCACATTAAACAAACATAGTGTTGCACCTTAGGAACACACATGGCGTTAAAATTTATTTCCTTCATTGACCGTAAAATTTTACAATGTTCAATTACCAAAATACCCCCGATGAGCGGCAAATTACCGAAATGCCCCCAGGGGTTCATTATCGCCCTAACGAAAATAACCTTTCAGGTGTTTGACTTACACTTCTGGACTAAAAAGTCCTTTGAAAACCTTAATACCGTAAAATTACCAAAATACCCTCTCGGGGTGGCAATTTACCAAAATGCCCCCTGGCATCAGAAAATCTCAAAAGTGCTTTGAAATGCTATTTTCAGCTTCCTGAATTTATTCTTGATCTAAAAAGTATTTTACGAACTTTTCGCCAAAAAATCCCGACCTGGTGTCCGGATCGAACGCGTAAAAGCTTTCGGCCAAAAAATAGGCAATGACCTCAGAATGGTCCAAATTCCTAGGAAATGGAACTTCCCAACATCCTAGGGTTCTTATAAAAGTTTCGCGCGAAATCGCTCTAGTTTGATATTTTAAATTACACTGCAAAATTACAAGGTTCCCTGTATCAGTTAACCCTTTTCCAGTCTTTGGAAAAATCTGAAATTTTTCTCTGATATAGATATTTTAAGAATAACTAGGGTCTCTTTTTTACACTTTGACAAAATGTAGTTCTAGCTATTTTTTATAAATTCATGAAAAACTGTCAAAAAACACAAATTTTAGACTATGGTAAGAACAATTTAAGCATAACACAATTTAAACAATCCATTGGTAAGAACAATTTGAAATTAACATTGAATTATAAGAAAATTCAAATTACTTACTTGTTTTGACTTGATATATTTGAAGAAAAATCCACCGATCTTCTAGCGAAAAAATCTACCGATCTTCTAGCGTAAAATTTTTTGTTTGTATTGTTGTGGAGATTATGTAGGTGAGATATGGAGTTAGAAGACAGTCGGTAAAGACGATGGAGAGTGGAAGAAAGGGTTCGGGGGAGAAGGGATTATAAAGAGAGAAAAGTGAGGGAGAGAGATGAAAGAAGACAGAGAAAAAAAAAGTCCGTGAGTGAGCAGTAGTCAAAGGCTGCGAAAGAAAAAAAAATTGCAGAAGACTTTGCGTCCAAAGCTTTAGGGGGAGGACACCACGTGGCATCACGGAGGGGGAAGGGGTGGGGCCATGGGGAGGGGGCACCACGTGGGGGGAGGGGGCGTAGGGGCCATGGATAAGAGGCCAACCGCAACTCTTAGTTGCGGTTGGGTTTTTTTTGGGGGGGGGGGGGGGGAGGACATGAGGGGGATGGGGGGGTGGGGGGCGGGGGAAGGACATGAGGGGTGGGGGGAGGGGGGAAATGATTAGCAACCGCAACAATTTGTTGCGGTTGGGTGGATAATATCCACTAGTGGGTGTGGATCGGCTCCCTATATATATATATATATATATATATATATATATATATATATTAT